>LBNU01008608.1:143674-173687 GCA_014162995.1 Artemisia annua | reverse complement strand
TTTATAACCTAAGTACTTATTAATCAAGTTACTTCTTGTTCATGTTTCTATAAGAAGACATAAACTGTTATAATCCCATTACACGTTATTAATCATTAATCAACTTAATGAATTCTTGTATATGTCTTAATTAAAAAAACATAACAAGCTAACGTCTTACTTTACAATATACAAAGCCTTGCATAAGGACTTCATGTTTATAACTATACAATAAAGTATAAACATGTATAACTAAAGTAATCATGAACACCATCATTTGGTTTCAATAATATTTTCAAATTAACTCACTACTTCATTTATTTATGTCATTCTAAGAATACATAATTATTGAAGTAGTATTATATTACTTTATGCATTTATGTTATTCCAATAATACATAAATATTTGAAGTTGTCTTATTATCATATTGACACATGTTCTAATAGATGTCTAACTTAGAAACAGTAAATTATCCATGTAGGTCTCACGCATACATGGAAATTCACCTTGTTGTTGGAATTTAGTCTGCGTCTCACGTTTACTAAATTTCAACACCAAGTGTTTCTTAGAATAGATGTATTAATCATCTTAGAACTATAGTCTCTTACTTTGCAGTTAAGAGAATCCTTTAAGTCATATTACTGTGTGTTGTACCTTGCACACAATCAAGATTTCTCCCACTTGTGCATGGAACAACATTAAGTACCACATAAACAACACGCACGCGTTTGTTATTGTGAACAATATGATTTGTGTCATAACTAGTAGATATAGAGTCACTCAATCAATCAAGGAAATGTACATGACTATCCTTGAAAATATTAATGTCTATATTTTGGAAAGTAATTATCTTGAGATATACAAAAGATAATCTGAGATATATAATCAAGACAAAAGTCTTATAACTCCCACTAAATTAGAGAACATTACAATAATCCTTTATTCAGTAATAGACACACAATACTCCCACTCAATTTGACAACATTGTAAATGTTTCATTAATCAGTGAAAGGAAATAGTGTACTATCTACTTTCCTACATCTTTTAAGAAAAGAAAAAAAAAACCCGTTCCAACAATATTATAGGTTCTAAAAGAATGTATTCTACTATGTAAATGTGATTCATCACATTCCAAACTATTAACTTGAAAAAACTGGGCATGCAATTTCTTCCTGAATAGATCTATCATACCAACAATTGTATGTAGTATCTTTAAATGGTCAAAACAAAACAACTAGATAAAATTGCTAGTTTGTCTTTTACCATTTTGCGGTAATTTGTCTAGTTTCTAATTTAATAACTCATAAAGTGCAAATCATCTTACTATTAAAGATTGCTATGAGTTATTTATTTAGAAAATAAACAATTCTAATTATCCTATTGTACCTTTCTCATTCATAAAAAGGATTAGGATTAAGTCTCACACTTCTCTATTTGGAAAGAAGACTATGATTATTCTTTTCGTAAAGTTGATTCTAACCAAAAACTCATACGGGTGTAGATCAATTTACTTGTGAAAAGAATAACTTATGTTTACGGTTCAATGTTGCATTAATACATTTAAAAGAATTTTCAAAATTCAATTTTAGTATTTTCGATAATACATGTTTTTAAGAAAATATAATACCCATGGAAATATTAATATAACCAAATAATTTTCTTGAAAACCTAGGATCCAACTTTTCATAATTTCACTACGTCAGTTGATCTGCCATATAGTGAATCTTTATAAAAGATGGTAATCTGTCGTATCATTTGGTTTCAATAATATTTTCAAGTTAACCCACTACTTCATTTATTTATGTCATTCTAAGAATACATAATTATTGAAGTAGTGTAATATTACTTCATGCATTTATGTTATTCCAATAATACATAAATATTTGAAGTTGTCTTGTTATCATATTGACACATGTTCTAATAGATATCTAACTTCGAAACAGTAAATTATCCATGTAGGTCTCACGCATACATGGAAATTCACCTTGTTGTTGGAATTTAGTCTGCGTCTCACGTTTACTAAATTTCAACACCAAGTGTTTCTTAGAATAGATGTATTAATCATCTTAGAACTATAGTCTCTTACTATGTAGTTAAGAGAATCCTTTAAATCATATTACTATGTGTTGTACCTTGCACACAATCAAGATTTCTCCCACTTGTGCATGGAACAACATCAAGTGCCACATAAACAACACGCACGCGTTTGTTATTGTGAACAATATGATTTGTGTCAATATGTTAACATAACTAGTAGATATAGAGTCATTCAATCAATTAAGTAAACGTACATGACTATCCTTGAAAATATTAATGTCTATATTTTGGAAAGTAATTATCTTGAGATATACAAAAGATAATCTGAGATATATTATCAAGACAAAAGTCTTATAACTCCCACTGAATTAGAGAACATTACAATAATCTTTTATTCAGTAATAGGCACACAATACTCCCA
The DNA here is from genome assembly GCA_014162995.1 of Artemisia annua. Taxonomy (NCBI): domain Eukaryota; kingdom Viridiplantae; phylum Streptophyta; class Magnoliopsida; order Asterales; family Asteraceae; genus Artemisia; species Artemisia annua. The sequence continues at coordinate 171,250 of LBNU01008608.1, read as the reverse complement.
CTGAATTTGACAACATTGTAAATGCTTCATTAATCAGTGAAAGGAAATAGTGTACTATTTACTTTCCTACATCTTTTAAGAAAAACCCATTCCAACAATTATATAGGTTCTAAAAGAATGTAATCTACTACATAAATGTGATTCATCACATTCCAAATAATTAACTTGAAAAATTGGGCATGCAATTTCTTCCTGAATAGATCTACTATTCCAACAATTGTATGTAGTATCTTTAAATGGTCAAAACAAAACAACTAGATAAAGTTGCTAGTTTGTCTTTTACCATTTTGCGGTAATTTGTCTAGTTTCTATTTTAATAACTCATAAAGTGCAAATCATCTTACTATTAAAGATTGCTATGAGTTATTTATTTAGAAAATAAACAATTCTAATTATCCTATTATACCTTTCTCATTCATGAAAAGGATTAGGATAAAGTCTCACACTTCTCTATATGGAAAGAAGACTATATTTATTCTTTTCGTAAATTTGATCCTAACCAAAAACTCATACGGGTATAGATCAATTTACTTGTGAAAAGGATAACTTATGTTTACGGTTCAATGTTGCATAAATACATTTAAAAGAATTTGCAAAATTCAATTTTAGTATTTTCGATAATACATGTTTCAAGAAAATATAATACCCATGGAAATATAATATAACCACATAATTTTCTTGAAAACCTAGGATCCAACTTTTCATAATTTCACCACGTCAGTTGATCTGCCATATAGTGAATCTTTATAAAAGATGGTAATCTGTCGAACAATAATTGGCAAACAACTTTTCCAATTCCTAGAAAATTATGGGATTTACATCAAATTGATTCATCAATTTGCAATGTAAGCATGTTTCATCCCATCTCATGCCGTAAGCTCTAGGTCTCACGCATCAACTTACTTAAGTCGTCTAACTTAGAAACTGCAAATTCTCCATGTGTGGTCTCACGCACACTCGGAAATTTACCTTGTCATTAATCTTGGTCCAGGTCTCACGCATACCCAGAATTAACTTCAAGTGTTCCTTATAGTTAGATGGCATGTGACTTAAATTTTAGGGTATTTAGTTTTTGATGTGTCAAAAACATGTATAAAGATGCATGCACTCATCTTTATGACATAAATTTTACAAAACAATTTTTATAAATCCAATTCATTAAAGTGAGCATCATCAAAGTTTTAATTGGTGCGTTGAGCGAATTACAACATTGCACTAAGAGGCTTCGATCTAAAAGGAATCCAAGATGACATACAAGCGAGCGTAGNTCTTAAAACAAAGGCAAGATCGTTTTATTGTGTTTAGTAAGCAATTACATATTATTACATGGCTCTCGTGATGCACCTGTTAGAGAATTTTATAATCATGACGATCAATATATAATTACTAATATTCAATAGCACAGATGCGGAAGCGTAGGAATAAGTATAACAAAATAAAAGTTAACAAAACATAAAAGTAAACGTATACCTCAAATCAATTCTGATTGGGATAACAATAGATGAACCCTAATTAGGGTTTAATGTAATCTATGAAACCCCTACCTTTTTGTTATTCGTACTCTTGATAACAACAATATGGTTGTTACCTCGTTCTGTACCACAAATTAAAACCGTATTAAGGTTTTCAGAAAACTACACAAGTATTAATTTTGATTCCAAAATCGACCCACAAAAACGCCCAAGGGTGTTGTACGATCGGTTTTCAGACAAAAAAGGAGAGAAAGAAAGTTAGGGGATAATTGTGTGCACAAAAAGCTATGTGTGAAAACAATGACCCTAGGTTTGTTTATATACTAATTAGGAAGAGTAGGGAACAAGTTAGGGTTTGGGAACCCCCTTAGCAACCCACGACCGGTTCTAGATCCCCTAGGAGATTCTAAACTTTTCCTTGTTTCCTAATTCTATATAAACACTTCTTTCCTTATATTCGTCTAACGGTCGTTAGCCATTTAACGGAAAACACTAACGGTCGTTATGTTCTTGTGTCTAATAATAAATATAAAAATATATTTATTATTTTTCCTTAATACTCATTTGCAATGTGTGCAATCCCGAGGTCTCGCGTTCGATTCTAGACATTTACGTATTAATTCATAACCATATTTTCAACAGCTTCTATGTGTGACAAAGCCGGAACATTCATAGTAATACTTAAAATAGTATTTCACGATGATTAATAAATGGAAATCCTACCAGTGCTAACATATATCAAGCCAACACCAAAAGTATGTCGCTAATTTGATTCATTTTAAAATGCTGATGTACCAAAGGCTTTGTGGCTAAAGTTATGTAAGTACCCATCAACTTATAAGTTGTAGGTTTAAGTCTCTTCTGAGATATTTCTAAGGCTTTTGTGAGATAGTAAGTGGTTTAAGAGTAAATAATTTGCCATTCAAAATAAATAAATTAAAAATACTGTTAGTCAAACATTTTTTTTATGTATGGTATGTTTGAGAATTAACTTGCGTGATTGCAATTTAAGCTTAGTAAAGAAAAAAATAGATAGGTGAGATCCAATATTCGATTACTTGATCCACCTATTATTTGGGCAGTTTACCGCAACACTTAGAATTATTTAACTCTATTGTTTCACAAAATCATACCATGATTACATAAAATGGTGGATGCAACATCAAAAGTATTACGGGGTGTTTGTTTAAGCTTATATGTGGGCTTATTAGCTTATTTCAGTTCGGCTTATATTTCATAAGCCCTAATTTTCCGGCTTATTTTGAGACTTATTGCCTTATACTAGTATAAGTTTACATTATCATAATAAACATATATAATCCGGTCTCAAAATAAGCTGGAAAATTGAGGCTTATGAAATATAAGCTGAAAATCAAATAAGCTCGTAAGCTATGAGACGGGCTTATATAAGTTTATTATGATATGGTAAACTTATAGTCTTATACTATTATAAGGCCACAAGTCTCAAAATAAGTTAAAAAATTGGGGCTTATGATATATAAGCCGAAAATCAAATAAGCTCGTAAGCCACATATAAGCTTAAACAAACACCCACTAAGACTTCATATCAAGTATTCCTTGTACTTACCTTTGTTTAAGGTTATCCTATAAACATAGGAAAAAATACACACCAAAACTTCATACTAATTCGAACATATGTGAAATGCACACACTTTGGTATATAAAGTAAAATCATTTCCTCTTTTCAACCTATGTGGGATAAAAAGTTCTTTTGGTTTTAAAAAAATTAAAAATAAATAAATAAATAAATAAATAATGTTAAGGTACCTAGATACGTGATAATCATTTATAGCACATACTATTTTTTTTTTAAAAAATAATATTACTGTTTAATATGTATACCGGAAATAAGTAGACCTGAATTAAATTTGAGAAGGATGTGTTTAGCATTTTTTATATTATTTTTAAAATCCTCGTACAAAGATAAACAAGTTTTCTAAAAACATGTAATCTTTTTCCTAATATAACAAAACCCCTAGTGGGGACTTTTCCAATCAAATCATACCTTTTTAAGTAATAATTAAATTATTATTATTAAATTTATTTTAGAGATATTTAATAAAAAGACTAAATATTACTTGATTTAGTAAAAAAATAATCAAAATTCGTTTGTTAATAATTAAAATTTATTTGTTTAGTAAATTGGGTAAAAAAGTATATGTGTCAAAAGTATAAAAATTTAAAACTCAAACCAGGCGGAGTAATTTACAAAACATTAAGGGGTTAAAATTAAAATTTACAAGAACAAAACCATCAAAAATCAACTATCGACCCACACTTTCAACACAGATTTTCCTCCAACCCCAATGTGCTGATTCAAACCCTAGATCAATCTTCAATCTTCATAATCTGTTTGTGGAAGAACAAAACATCTTGGTATGATTTAGCGCTTTTAGTTTGTAAATTCTTTTTACGATTTTGCTAATAATTTTGTTTCAATTTTGGGGAAAAAACTAAGGTTTGATTGAAGCTATAATTTGATTAATGAAGATCAGAGAGCATAAGAGGATTGGTGGTTCTGAATTGGTTATTTAATTTTCACAGATATATACATGTTTGTTTTGTCTTTGATTTTATGATTTTTAGGGGTTTAATTGGTGATTTAATTATTTTTTAATCTCTCATGGCTCTAATTGTTGATTTATGTATAACTTTTGTACCTATGTTTAGGTTTTCGGGAACGGGTGTTTTGATCATAAATTCATCTTTTTATTATGATATCCTTTGTGTTATGATTAATTTTATGTTACTTATCAACCAACAGGGGTGTTCTTATTTTAGCTTATCCACACATTAAAAGCATAGAATTATATTACTGTACTTAAAAACGATAGTGACCAACTGTTAGAATGATATGTATATTGATGAAGAGCTGAGCATAGAATTGTATTGCCTTTATAATGTTTTACAAATATGTGTAAGAGCTGAGCAAACACAACTTATAAGATCTCTTGACAAGGAAAGACAAAAAGCAACAGAAAACGGACATGAGTATCTTAAGCTAAAAGAAGAGGTAGATAAGGGAAGTCAAGAGATAACGCACGGCACCCACATAAAAAAAGCCCTCGACAGAGAAGCCGAGTATATATTTACACTTCGTTATTTACTAGCCTTACAGTTGTTATGTAGTCATCCTGTAGTGTATTTTGAATACTATTTTTTCTTTCTTTTCGTCATGTCGTAAGGGCCAAAGTTGTGATAGTTGAGTTATACTATGGTCATTGTCAAGACTAATGTATGATCTTTTCATACATGTGCAGATTTTCAATGTTAAGAGAACTCATCCCTCATGGTGATCAAAAGAGAGATAAGGCCTCATTTTTACTAGAGGTATATCACGAGAGGCATGTTTACTTTGTTCACCCAAAACTTACATATAGGCATATAGCTAAGCCTAAAGTTCTGGTTTGTCAGATTATTGAATACATTCAGTTTCTACAAAAGAAGGTACACAAGTTCGAGGACTCATGCCGGGGATAGAATAATGCACAACCTGCGATGACCGCATGGGAAAATTCAAACTTTCAAGTATTTTTATGGTTCAGACATTAATTTTAAAAGAGTGAATTTTCTTATTGAGTTATGGAATTCTTAACTAAGGGGTACCTGATTAACTTAGCTTAAAAGATAATAAGCCCAATAAATTAGCTTAGATAAACACCCCTTAGTTTTTAAAGAATGTAATTTCATGTAAAACACTGAGAAATTTATGTTTGAGGAGGTTGTTGGCTCAGGTTCTAGAGTATCAGCCATAACAAAAATTTTCACACTTCTTTGGGTAAGGGGACATAGAATGTGGCCTGAATTTTGGTGTCATAGATGTTCATTCCACATGACTTGACTTTATGTTAAGGATATGCATAAACGTGGCTTAAATTTTGATTTTTAGCTGTATCAAAACACAATATACATAGTAGTAGTGTTTGGATTATTTAGCTTGGCAAGTGGCTGTCATGTGTTCATGAGTAGTGGGTTAAAGTAATATGTTGCAATGATATTATTTTTAATTGGTTGAGGGGTGTTTAGTTGATGTAAGGGACTTTTAACGGGTTTATGTGTTTTAGTTGGATGATGGAGACGACCATAGTATTTATTTGTATTAATTTGTTTATTGTAGTTTGAATGGTAATGCTCGATACAGACTTGGTGATATTTGGTTTATATGGAGTTTGAATCAATAGACAGTGTTGGTTGATATCTTTATTACTAATAACCTTTTTAATATTATGAATTACTTTAGTGTTATTCTTAACAAATATAATCTTATTCGCCTTTTTTAATGTTGTAATAGCGAGCCTATCTCCAGACTAAGTGTATAATGGCCATCATGTTAATATTATGAATTACTTTTAGGGAAAAAACTCAAAATGGGTTTAAAAGAAAATTAAATGGGTGGAGAGAACATATCTTTACCGGTTTAATACGCCAATTTGTACCCAATTCCAAGTATGGGTAAACAAGTAATCTCAATTTATAAAATGAGAATATGTATACATCTTGCAATCATATTTGAAAAGGTGTACGGGTTTTCTTACAATGTGTTAGTGTTTTACTTACCTATTTAAGTTGCTATTAGTTTTAGTATACTGATATTTATTTAGAGATCAAATGTTAGCCGACAATTATTTATGTATTCTATTTTCCTTTATCCCAAAGTTGGACCGTGTGTGTAGAGAAGATGTTGAATTCATTTTGTTTCGATTGAGAGTTTATGTGTGATTCAAAATTTAACTCGCTAATGTTGAACATGTTAGGTAATAACCTGCCANCATATATATCTCTATTCAGTCCCCACCGCCCCCCCCCCCTCCCTCCTATTTTTTTTCTCCTCCCGTTTCTGGAATAGGCACTCCCCCTAAACTTCATATTAAAACAAAAAAGTTGATGGATATGATGTAACTTCCCATTCAAATCTAAAATAACTTAAGTCCTCTAGTTTTTTGGAACGACGGTTAACTTAGGAAAAAGACCTAGCAGGAAGCTAGTTAAAGTTACAAGGACGAGAGCTTTATGCTTCATCTCAATTAAACAAAGCTCTATGTTTTGCTACTTTGAAAAGAACACGACATAATTTGTATATGTTCCTATGGGCCAAATAGTTGTTTGAACAACCGAATAAAAAATGATCTACCTGCAGGTATGCCATAGTGGTGACTTCTTATAATTTGTTTGGCCGATAGATTAGTGATTTTTCACCATTTTTGAACTTTCCAAATGTCCACAACTATCACACATGAGACATATACATCGAGCATCATATGGTTATTCCTATTTCTTGTTTAAGCATGCTAATAAAATTCTATCCGAACGATATGCGACAGGGTCTAAAAGAGAATTTGGTATTACTTAAATTTTTAAATCAAAAGCATAGTTTGAGAATCCCTTTAACAAACAAGCATACAAGTATCAACATATTGAAAAAGAAGCATAGACTTGGAATTAACTCCATCAGTTACAACACAAAAACAATTGGTCCTTTGGTTCACAAATTTCTAATTTTCCGAAAACCCACCATGAATCGAACTTCTATGCTTTCATAAATCACATAAGTGTTTATTAACCAGGAGACAAAATCCAACTTCAAAGATAACCTATTTTAAATATGGACGTAAAGGAATTTAACAACGATTTGGACAGTATTTAACATGCGGTTGGAATTGTGGTCTTTTGCGAGAGGTTCCTCATGGCAATAAGAAAATTGGACTAGGATGGGTGTTGGTTTCTTGGCATGTGTTACAATGGTGGCGGGTTATAAATGTTTGTCAAAACAACTATTATACTATTTCTACATCTTTTATATTTTTTAACGCCGGCATTTTTATGTTTCATTAACCCTTGTTGTTTCCAATGTTGAATATAGTTAACAATTGTATAAATTGTGGAACAATTGTATAAATTAAGAATGTAGTCTTGTTGAATTGTCAAGATCCTACAATACCAAACCATCTCACTTTTCATCCTCACTGGTTACCACTCCCTCATCTTTTATTAAAATATACACTTTATACAAAAACACTTGACTTAGCTTAGTTAGCCGCCTGAGTTCCTTCTGGAGCTTGGGGGTCGGGTTTCAAGTGTAGTGCTGTCTAAATAAAATAAAAACACAAAGAGCCCACTTTTGAATGTTTTCATATGAGGTGAGTCTCTCATCTTTCATCCATCATTTTGCTTGGTCTCACGCAACAAACAAACGCCTCCCAGTGAGGCTCACGCATGACCCATGTCAAAAACACCTCCTTGTGGCTCCCACTGGAAACAGTCTTAGAAAACGTGAACCAAGCACTTCCAATAATTGGTGTGAAGAATCAAGTACTTCTAAAAACAGTCTTAGAAAACGTGAACCAAGCACTTCCAATAATTGGTGTGAAGAATCAAGTACTTCTAAAAAATTTAGTACTCCGCATAACTTTAACAAGCCTGCGACTTAAACACCCAGAAATAACAACTAAAAATAGGACTATAAACTACACCAGCAGGCATGAGACAAAATAGCACTCCAAGAACTGTTTTGATCAAAATTTGTTGATATTAAGCTTTTTTTTTATTTTTTTTTATTTTTTTATTTTTTTATTTTTTTTTTAAGTTAGATTGATCCAAGATTTCAAACAGGTATCTCTTCATCAATTAACACAATACCATAATACGAAATTCATAAAACAAAAAAAATCTAAAGAGCATACACATTTAGAACAAAGATACTAACCATGAAAGTGATGGCATGGAAATTCAGATGTGGAGGTTGTCTGGATTCTAGATTTTGGAGTGATGGCATAAAAATGGTGTTAGACTTTAGCGAGAGAATTTTTTTACATATAAATGTTTAGAAAAACAGAAATAAAATTATATCCATTTTTGTTGACTCTTTTAATTTTCAAAGTGATAATGATGAAAATAACAGGTTTCTGTCGTTGGATGACTAAAATAAAAAGATAAAGAAAATTTATAGCGACTAAAATATATTTTTTGAACAAGTATAGTGACTAGTTAATGCAAGAAAACTACAATCAACACCCAATAAATCTTAATGAACATGCATTTGTGTTTCCAAATCGAAGCAGAAATAGGTGGCGAGCCTTGCTTACCTAGATAGATGGTGCTACGCTGTCGTTTTGCAATGTTTTTGCTCCAAGAGTTTGGTTTCTTTAACCGAAAGATAGTGTATATATTGAAGCCTCAATCGGTTGTTAGCTTTTAAGCTTTCTTTGTGTTTAATGAAATGCTGAAATGCTTTGCTCTTTGTAGAAAAATTCTGTGGCGATCAAGGCAGTGTATTTATAGACCAAATTAAAGCATGATGTTTATAGCTAAGTAGGCAAATTAACTCTATTAGTTGTCTACTTTTAGCTTTTTCCCAATCTATTATTCTATACTATAATTTGGTCACTGTATTTTATGTTTTCTGGTAAAAGCTTCACCAAACTTATGTGTTACGTATCTAACATGTAGCTTGTTGAAGAATGATGTGGCATATGTTACATGTCTATGTCATCAAAGCATCTACTACATAGACGATTCTTACACTAGAAATCCACGTTTTCAATTTCTATGAATCTTTTACTTAAAAAATAAAAAACCGTGTATTTTCTAAATTTAGATACCGTTGATTACAATCGTTTTAATTTGTATCAACTTTCTTAAATTAAGTATATGTCAGTATGGAGTATAAGTATTGTCTAGTGATGTGAAGTAGCCCGTTGGGTATTCAATCCCCGTAAAAAAACTGACTATTATCTACATAATAAAGTATTCGATATTTGTTTATTTTTGCCATTAAGATATCGTATGTTAGTTTTCTATTTAATTTCTTATACTCTCATTTGTTCATTAATAAAACTAAAGTTATGTAAATTTTGTTTCTCTTTTTGGTTTCAACAATTAGTTGTTTGTATAGAAAAGTGACTAAAATTTATAACAGTCCTAACTTGAGATATACATATTGATAATTTACGTAATTTCTTCATACCAACCATTCATACACGTGATATATTCATGGAATATATCTTTTGGAGCAGTACCCTTCATCACCCTTCATTCATACACGTGATTTATATATCGAATAAGTATATCTTTTGGACCACCCTTCTCCCTTGTATCTGGAAAAAATACATGCAGAGTGCAAAAGGATATGGTGTCTCATGAACACTCATGTTTTGTACAATTCTTTTTGTTTCAATAGATTATGAAACATAGGTTGCACTTGGTCGGAGGAAACACTCATGTTTTCTACAAAATGTATTTTACAGTACAAAGAAAACATAAATTATGTTCAAACCGTTTTGTTTCTAAAAAAAACAAAAATCTCATATTTCATAAATTAATAAGGAAAATTACAAAACAAATTTTTGATTGTTTCCTTGTTTTCTTTTGTAACACAAAAACCTCTCTCCCTTCCTTCAAAATAGAAAATACAAAAATCAACTAAACACATTTTCTATATTTTCAAATGTTTTGTGGAGATAAATTTCTCTTCCATATTTTTACCGAAACTAGAGATAAAAAACAGTATAATTTTTTCTCTTTCATATTTCATAAATCAATAATGGCAATGTTTGGAAGACATATGGGTCTCCGCTTTTGGCTATATGGTATTCTCTTTTGAATCGATGTTCAAATGTGTACTGCACTATTTTTTTCCTTCACCAAGTTTTTTCCTTTTGAGTTTTTCTTGATAAGGTTTTTAATGAAGCGGTCCATTTGGATAGTCTTTGGTATTATTGCTAACAGTATCACGTATCTAACATGTAGCTTGTTGAAGAATGATCTGGCATAGGTTACAAGTCATCTGGTCATCAAGCATCTACTGCATAGACGATTCTTACACTAGAAATCCACATTTTCGACTTGTTGTCACTCGCTAATGTTTTTCTATGAATCTTTTACTTAAAAAATCAAAAACCATATATCTTATATCAGGGCCGTTCATGAATTTTTGAATTTTTTTAAGGCTCTGAACGAAATTGTATAATGAGGCATTTCGAGAAGTAATATTATATATAAAATGTCACCCTTTATATAATATAATGTAATTAGTTATTTAAACGTTCAACATATTACCTATTTAAGATATTTTCTCATCTAAATACTTTTTTCTTCGTGAAAAATATGTATACACAGGTATATAATTGTTAAGTAGACAATTTTTTGAGCCCTTATAATTTTGAAGCCTTGACTGGTCGTTCACCTTACATACCCTAAAAGACTCTTATATTTACGCAATTTATCAGTTTGTCCTTGTTTATACAATTCATTCTTTATAAGTTAATTTTGTATTATAGTTTTGACTTTTTGTCAATCTTATAGTTTTCAACTTTTTGCATGTTATTTTTTGTTAGAGATTATGACTCGGTTGTTTTCACCCACTTCTAAACTTCACAGTATTGTCACCACTCATAACTACTACTTCAACGAAATCTCTATAACAAATTGAAGCCTACACATACACAAAAAACGAAACCAAAGACATGTATAGCCAGCAGAAGTTCGAGAAAAATAAAAACCGTTTGATAATATAAATTAGAAATTTATATGCCACATCTAATTAGCTTTCTAGTTATATGTTGGCAATGTTGCCAACTAAAGTATATTACTCAAAATTTGCTAAATATAATAGAGTACTTGGATTGGGAAATTTGTAAAAGTAGAGAATTAGTAGGGTTAATTTCCCCATAGCTAAAATTCCATTTTCAACTTTTCATTATCTTTTTTGTGTTTATTTTCTTCTTTAAACTTAGAGGAAATTACATATATACGATTTCAAAAGACCATAATCAGTTAATCACATATACATCCAAATTAAACTCATAATTGAGTATATATTCTTTTTAAACACTAAAAATTGTGTATATATCCAAATTATTTTATATGTTTTTAAATTCTTAGCATACATGATAGTTGTAATTTAAATTTGGAATGTCCATTATACCCTTATTCTTATCAGTTATCTTAATTACATGTATACCTGTAACATTCAACTTACTTACAAGACCAAATTAAAAAAACAGGCGCGTATTCATAAAACTTGCAACCAAAAGCAAGAAGATAATGCAAGAACTATGAACACTATCGTTGGAAACACAAGACACAAAGAACATTGCTTTAGACACTTGCACCAATGACTACTCGCACACACATTTTCTTCTTGTAGGCCATTGCTGACCCACTCCACTTTACAAAGGAAATGATTGTGGAATAATATCAACCCATCATCAAAATAGTTATGAATCCTTTATAAATTGGAGGACGAGAGCACTCATGCTGATAATGGATTTCATCATAATTTTGTATCATAAACATAAGTTTTTTGGTGATCAAGAATTTAATGGTTGTTTCTTGAACAAAAATTTAATGTGTCATAAACAATTAAAATTAAACGATGCCAACCAACTGCTCAAAAAACAATAAAAGAAGACATTATTTAGGCATATTAATACATTCAACTATGAAGAAAAATACATTTAAAAGTGAGGCGGATTACCAGAGTCAATGTGAAGAAGAAAGAGTAGTAACTCATAATACTAACTGTATGTATAACAAAAGGGTATATTGGACATTCTATATTTAAAATCACAATTATCACGTATTTTGAGAATTTAAAAATACAAAAAATAATTTTTTTTGATATATACATAATTTTTAATGTTTAGAAATGACATATACATAATTATGAGTTTTGCTTTGATATATAGAAAAAGATATATATGTAATTTCCCTTTAAATTTAGACACCGTTAAGTTCATTACAATTAATTTGTATCAACTTTCTTTTAATTCTTTTGGAAGGATATATTGTGATGTAAAGTAGCCCCTTAAAGAAACTGACTATTGTCTACATAATAAAGTATTTCATCTTTGTTTATTTTTGCTAGCCATTAAGATATTGTATGTTAGTTTTCTGTTTGATTTTTTATACTCTCATTAGTTCATTAATAAAACTAAGTTATGTAAATTTTGTTTGTTTTTTTTGGTTTCAAAAATTAGTTGTTAGTATAGAAATTTGACTAAAATTTATAAGTCCTAAGACATACATATTGAATTATTGATAATTCACGTAATTTCTTCTTACCAACTTTTCATACACGTGATATATTTATCGAATACATCTTTTGGACCACCCTTCACCTGTGTATTCGCATCTTGTACAAAGCTTCCTATATATAACAAAACGACATGTGGAAAAGTATATGATGTCTCATGACCTTATGTACGGCACTTTTTGTTTCACAGATTATGAAACATGTGTGGAAAAGCATATGATATGATGTCTCATGAACTTATGTATGGCACTTTTTGTTTCACACAGATTATGAAACATTTGGTTCTCGTGATTTCCTTAAAATTCCTTTTACATTAATACTTCACACAAATTCGCCATCTCGTTATATCAAAGGATACTATTTGTTACGGATTATCCATTTTTAATAACCAATGTCGTCTCCAGGTTTGCGGAGGCACTGTGCAAAGTTTAGTTTAACTACAAAAACGAGACCTAGTAAAGAAGTTAAATATATTATGAAGAGATCAAAAGAGAAATGATCATTTTAAAACCACTCCCGACATCATTTTTCAATGCAACATCAAAAATCTAACATTTGTAGTCACATTCTAGAATACTTATATATATATATATATATATATATATATATATAATTTGGAATTTTTTACGATTGCACACCTCGCACATCCTCGAATATGGCTATGGTAATGACACAATGATCTTATACAGTGTACTTTCTAAAAATCATGACCAAACAAATGAAGTATGTATGCCTTTTAAGTGTACTTTATACAATATAGCTTTTTGCCTTTTTGGTTATGAAATAATTATTCTTTTTTAGATTGATATGTTACGATTAAACCACCTGGGTGTGATTGTCCCATAGCTTGTATGAGCATTTTGAAGTAGTGATCATTGAGCGTTTGTGATTTTTAATATTTGTTTGGCTAAAAACAAATAGCTTTATCTTTTCTTTTTTTGAATGGCCATTTTTCAACACTCTATGAAGTACCTTCTTTTTTTTTCGTTTTTTGTGTGTGTGCACGCGCGCGCGTGTGTGTGTTAGATTTGGCATGGATGAAACCGAACAAATAATTGTGTGGCCTTAAAAATAGTTTTACTAGTTGGGCGACCTTAGTGAAAAAAGTCGGATAATTATATGGACCTTTTATACATTATCCCTGGTAATACGAGTACTTATTGTTGGTATAGAAGCAAAAACTAATGCTTGAGTTAACCAGCTCCTCTGATCGATCATCTATAATCACTTTCTCACATTAATGCAGGCGTTCTTATTGGATTTCAATTTAAGGTTACACATGAAAAGTCATTTATCAAGAGAATATGTTCGTACGTTGAATGTGGAAAAACATATACTAGTGATCAATACAAGTTAACGGAGTACATTATGTCTCACCGTGTAAAGGTTAGCGCTTCCCTTATTATCTGTAACAAGCACCACAGTTTGACTTTACGTCAATCTTATTGCGCAACTACTGGTGTTGACTTGAGAACTAATGATTATTGATACAGCTAGCTGTTGCAGACTTGTATTTAAACCAGGATATCACACTTGTAAAATTCTGTTTTCAAAAGAAGAACTACGGTACTGCTGACTCCGCGACATTGCATCATATTCAAACCCACAAGTGATTCACCCAACTTCTTCAAAAACGGCAAGCTTTTGTTTGAAACTCGGCATCCAGAGATTGAAAGAACCTTCAGATTTGATTGTTCAGCACAAGCTAGTGCTGCAATCGTAAAATCAGTGATTGCGGATTTAGATACATCAAGTTCCCTGAGAATTTTACAGTTCTGTGCAATAGTGACCATGCTTGCATCGGTGATAGATCTACAACCGTCGAGATTCAACACCTTAAGTGTCGCACTATGAGCCAACGAGATCTCAGAAACAACCTTATCAGTAAGACTCAAGCAACCGCTAAGATCCACCTCTGTAAGACCAGCCTCACTGTTCTGAATGAGTGATGTGAACCCGTTATCTGTAATCCCATGAAGGCCATTCAAAACAACTTTTTGAATCTGGTGGCAAAGCTTACCCAACAAAGCCAAGCTATAGTGTCCAAATCCTGGGCAATTGCGTACGGATAAAGATTTCAAAGAGTTACAGGGAGATACACCCGAAGAAATCATCATAGGCAAATCCTTAATCCCGAAGCATTTTGTCAAAGAGAGAGTCTTCAATTTACCACAGTTTACAAGCGATCCAAAGATACCGAGCTGTGTAACCTTGTGGCATTCTTCTAGAATAAGGGTCTCAAGGGACAACGTGGCTTTAGCAAACGCCACAACACCTTTATCTGATACGTAATCTGATTTCTGAACAGAAAAAAGCTTCAAATTCGGGCAACCTTTGCCCACTGCTTCAAGCCCTAAATCAGTAACACCAGTGCAAGCAGTAACACTAAATGACTTCAACTTTTGCAGCCCTTGACCATTGCCCATAACCCAGAAACCCTTCTCGGTTACATTATGAAGACTGCTTAAACTTACGTCAGTCAATGAGATACCATGGTGTCCAATAACAGCAAGAGACATGTCACTGATGTTTAAACCATTAAGATTTATTTTCATCAAGGAACAAGTTGTTGACGAAACCAAACTAGCAATTCCTTGATCGCCAACTAATGAACAGTTTTTAATCAAGATCGACTTCAAGATGGAACACTTTTTCCCAATAGCTTGAAGGCCTTCATTACCGATGCTTGAGCAGGACTCTAATGCTAGTGATGTCAATTTAGGACAGTTGTTTGCAACGGCGATTAAAGACTTGTCGGTAACTGCAGAGCATTCCCAGAATTCAAGCTTTTCCAAGAGGTGACAGTTGTTAGCGATTTCAGCAACCCCTTCATCTCCAACAGAAGATAGCTTCCAAAGAGTAAGAGACGTAAGAGATGGACTACAACGAGCAACCGCCTTAAGTCCAAAATCCGTCACTTTACTAGCACCGTTTCCAAGAACCGAAAGTTCACCCAATCCACCGCGACTACCAGGAGTTCCAAGACCAATAGCAGCAAGTCTAACATCAGTCGCCTTCTTGCCTTTCAAAAACCTCGTAAGACTCCCACCACTTTTATCAAACTCCTCCGCCTTCTTTTGCTCATCCCTATGAATCGTGCTCAAAAGCATAAGCCATTTCTTCGAAACCAAACAACATGAATACTTCTCTTGCCCATCAAAAAAACGTCTTAAAATCTCGAATAGGCATTCGTCAGGAAGAACATCAATACTGGTTTGCGGCTTCTTAAACACTTGTTCACAAAACACAAAGATCAATAAAACATTCAATTTCAACTTATTCGACATAAAACTAACATAAATATAAACCGACAACTTAACGAAAGTACATATGATCCACTTAAATTCTCTACATTTCAAAATCTAATAAATACCTTTTCATCCTCAAAATCATTTTTTTTTTTTTTTTTTATTGATAAGAACTAACATCTAATTAACCAAAATATCCATAAATTCATAACTAAATATATAAAAGGGTACAAAAATCTGAAAGGGCACAACTTAAGTTTAAAAACGTACCATGCAAAAATAAAAATAAAAATAAAAATGAAAATGAAAAATCTACACCTTTTTATATAAATCTGGTTTAACCTGAGATCTTCCATAAAACAGTAAAATCAACTATAAATAATAGCATCATGTCATAATTAATCATACCAAATAGGTTCTGCATGAGTAGAATTGAGCTAAAAACCCTCAATTTAGAGCAAAAGTATGAGATTGTGAGATTATTAAGCATCAAATCATGTGACCCTTGTTGAGCCTCCACTCGATATCATATCATAGCCGTCATCGGGAAGAAGAAGAGGGGTGAAAATGGTGCAGCGAAAAATTGACATACAGGAAGCGTCACAGCTATGCCACCAAATCCAGCCAACACAGGGTTGTCAAAACCCCTGGTGGAAAGCTAGCTAGTGTATCAGACTACCAAGAAGAGGGCTAGTGGACCTAAAGGCCCTGTTACTGGCAAGAGAATTAATCCAATGGATTCCTCACTTGAGACCTACTGAGTACAAGAGGTCCAGATTATCTAGAAACAGAAGAACTGTTAACCGTGCTTATGGTGGTGTACTTTTTGCTGGTGCCATAAGAGAAAGGATCATTAGGGCCTTCTTGGTTGAAGAACAAAAGATCATGAAGAAAGTGTTGAAGATTCAAAAGCAAAAGGAAAAGATCACCTAGGCAAAGAATTAGATTTCTAGTACTTCTGCATCCTCGCGAGAGTAATTTTGGTTGCTAAGCTTTTGAATCTGTGATCGGGATGTTTTTATGTTATGGTACTTCTACTATGTCAATAATCAAACATGGTTCGAATTTAAGAGTGTGTGCATGTTCTATGCTCATGCAAGTTATATATAGTAGTAATTGTGTATAGTTTAGACATGGCATCTTTTTTACATTGTAAACGAATTTGGTACCTTACCATTTCTGTGAAAAGTGTGATTGTGCGTAACATAATTGGATGCAATAATATATGTACGTAACATAATTGGATGCAATAATATATGTATGTTAACTGGATATTAGTGGAAGACTTAATTGGTTAATGTTATCGAAGTTAAATTTTGTTATATCTTTAGACGTGGCCTTCTTTCTAATGGTTTTTAACATAAACATAGAGTAGTGGTTTCGGTATATGAGGATGGATAGTTCATAGTTTGCTAGAGATTTATGAGAAATGTTAGAATCATAAAAGAAGTTACACAAACACTTATACAAAATAATGTGTCATATAATTAGTAATTAGTGGCATTCTCAAACTTATTTTTGAATTCTCTCTTATATATGCATTCACAAGTTTACATGACACATCATTGTGTGGATAAATTCTTGTGGTTCTAGCATTTCTCGAGATTTATGCTATATATGGTTTCTGATAAAAAGATGAGCTTTCCTATATCTTCCTACATCTTTTACCTACTTATCCTCCTACCCAAGGTGTAGCGTAGCAGCGTGGCCAAGCCTCACACCTTAAAAGCTATGGCGAAGCTATAACATTTTCTAATGTGTGACTTAAGCGGCACAAAATATGAAAATATTTATAGATTTATACATTATATCATATTTCATATATATCGAGTTTATAAAAAATGTTATACATAAGAAATTAAGTCAATAAACTATTCTTACATACAGAGGCATAGCCAGGATTTTATTTATTTATTTATTTATTTATTTATTTATTTTTGGGGGGGAGGGGGAGGCCAAAAAAATTTAAAGTACATTAGCATGTGCTAAAAAAACACCATATATATAACTATATTGCAACAAATTTATTCATTTATTAAGAATTAATATATAGTGATGGATAATTGTAGCACAATAATAATTCTTAGGTAATTCTTAAATGGACTAACAAAGTTATACCATTTTTTAAGGTGGGCCAAAAGTAAATACATGATATAATTTTAGCATATTGGGCTATATGATATGATACATATGTACAATTATTAAGGCTTTGTGGGTGGGTCATGGCCCACTTTTGCACCAATATAGCTACGTCACTGCTTGCATATAATCTTCTTCATTCTTTAAAAAAATAAAAAATAAATAAAAATAAAAATAAATCAAAACCTTTTTCATTTGAGTTAAATTCAAAAAAAGTGGCACGCCTTAGCGCTTTATATCACACCACGCCTAGGGCCGACTGCGTAATGTGGAGGTCATACTTCGCGCCTTAGCGCCGCCATGGCGCGCCTTTAGAACCCTGCTACTACCCACATAAAAATCTGACGTGTACATTCCACTCATTATCTCCCATTATCTAAATTGTCCGTTTTTCTTGTCATAATCTTTTAAGTAAGAGGATTAGTAGGAATGAATATCATTTCTCTAAAAAGATAAAGAAAGCGTGGTTAGGATCTTATAAAAATCATTCGGTTTAAATAGTCAAAAAGTAGAGAGGAAGCAATGTGCGACATCAAAGAACAAACCTCAAAAAAAATCCAAATAGTTGAAATTTTTTCACAACAAACTGAAAACAAATAGGCCGTGCTTGGGAGAGGCTTTTAGCGGACTTATGAGGGCTTAAACTTTTAAAATAAGTCTTGTTTATCACACATGTTTATGGATGCTTATATATGCCATAAGCCTTCATAAGCTCAAGTCCATTGAAAGGGGCTTATGAAGACTTATACCTAGTTAAATTACTTAAATGCCCTTCTAAATATAATGAATTATCACGGAAAAGCCGAAAATATATATGAATTTAAGTTGATGTATTTTTATGTGATTTTACTATTAATAAGTTTCAGTTTCAACTAATTAGACAAATAGCTTTATAAAAATAAGTTCCCGGCCCACATACCCATAGTCATGTTTCCAATTCACAAGTATACTTGGTGAAGAGAAACATAAGGGAATATGTTCTCTAGCATTCATACAAGAGACAGAAAAGAGAATAAATAACTCAAACGAAATGGATATATAAATTATGAAAAAGAGAAGAAAAGAGAGCAACCATGGCTCATAGATTGAAAGAAGCTAGAGAGACCAAAAGTTTGTCCATATGGAGTTGCAATTGGCTCATTTACGAATTTTAAGTAAAGTGGGCAGTCCAAATCATCGGAAAGTGCTGGTGTCCCATGGAGTCCAAAAATATTGGTCGTTATCCTCTGTAAATTCCTTAAGGCACTACTACCTTATGACACCAGAAACACGCAAAAGTTCATCTTGTGTGTTAAACTTCATAATAATATAAGTAATCACATGGTCATATTTCCAAATCACAAGTATATTAGTGAAAAGAAACATAAGCCACCGTTCAAAAGAAATAAAAACATGCATGATACTGAAAGGACTAAATCAAAGAATCCGTAACCAATTAGTTCAAGAGACGTGATTGATCGAAACAACTGATTCAACGAACTTGATTGACTTTCAAATATTTTATATTCAGTCTCATTGATATGTCTGGGATAAGATAACGTTATCTATTTATTAAATGAAAAATGATGTTGATGCATCAAATGTACTTTGATCTATCAATCTATCATGTTTGCAATATCCTTTAAGTTGTTATCTAACTAACGTAATCTGTTCTACATGCATGAGTATTTGTCTATTTTTTCATTGTACGTTTCCATGTCTAATCTATATACTGTGAACGATGAAAAGAAGACCGACGCTCAGCTGAAAAAGACCTATGTCGCGTACCTTGCTTAAGGGATCAACATTTTTCTTCCTCGAACAGAAAAAAAGTTTCATATGAAATATGTGGAGTGTAAATCTATATGGAGCATAGTTTGGGTTAAAAATGTGTCACATACACGCGTCAAAGTTGGAATTTATCTATAATGTCATAGACCTTGCAATGCATATATGCTTAGATGAAAAACAAGTATTCAAAAACATGTTCATCAAGAAAATCATATGTCATAATTATGAAAAAGAAAATTCATATACCATGAATCAAACATAGTAACTTTTAAGTAACTAATAAATGAGCGAGGCCTAAAGGCTCTATATCTATACTACTCATAAAGTAAAAATAGTCAAAGTGAAAAAGTCAAGAAAACTGAAATGTTGAAAATATGTTTTTCCTATTTTACCCTTGAAATGTAACATGCATTTGTGAACTGTGAATTGTTGAATTGCTTAAATGGAAACTTCTTAACTACGGGTGTGTTTGTTTCATTAAGATGTTTCGCGTCTGAATTTGACTATCACATCTTACTGGTAAGAGACTAAGAGGGGGTTATAAAGTCTGAATCTGAATGAAATAATGTTGTTTATTTTTATATAAATGTCTGAATGATTTTAATTGTCCGTTTTTTAAAATATATATTAAATAATAGCAGTACAATAAATAAGTAGCTTGTGTAAACACGAAATTAAACAATTCAACCCAAAGTAGAAATCAATCTCTGATTATTAAAGCTCAAATAAAACCATAGTTACAAAAATGATTAGCCCAATTTCTTGGTTTTACGAACTTTCGTTAAACAACAAAATTCTAACTCAACGATTGTTATATCACAAAAGGTGTTAACTTAGCGCAATATTTACTAAAAGTTGGATCAAAGAAAATAGAGCCCAATTTATAATATCAACCCAACTCATATTCCAAACCCTATATACCCCCAACTGTTACAACTAATAACACACTCAACCCTATTCTCACACGCCTACACACTTCTTCACAGTTACCAACTTCTTTCACAGTTACCAAATCACTTTGTTTCTTGGTTTATATAGCCCGGTATCAAGTTCTTGGTTTATAGCTCGGTATTGTTTCTTTTTCTTTGTTTCTTGGTTGTTTACACCCGTTTATAGCTATGAACCAAATCACAAAAATCTTTGATTCTTGTAACTCCTGAACTTGTTTAAGAGATTCAAAATATACAAAAGAAATCACCAATAGTTTACCACGAATTTTTCCGATGAATTTTTAACGAGGTATCGGGTAGGTGTTTTACTTATCAAAGATCGATTATGCGTTCAGAGGTGATAAGACATGCTCACCAAGTCTTACTGAGTAAGATGGGATACATCTTACCGCGTCAGAATGGATATAAAAAAACAAACGACACCTGCCTCTGACCGGTAAGTGTTAAGAGGCGGTAAGAGGTTTTTTTAAGAAAAACAAAAACACCCTACATATAAAATCAAAATGGTCAACAGTGAAAATGTTGAATTCTAAAAATACAGGGAAAATGAATTAGTGGATTAAAAGAAACTATAAAGGAAACTATATGGAAAGGAATGAAACTATATGGAATTTATTGCTTCTTATCATCATCGGCTGTAAACCAATAATTATGTAATCTAATTAAGGAAATGACTCAAATCGTAAATATTAATCGAGTTGTTGGCTATATTTTTACCACATAATTCGCACATTCACAGCTAAGGGCATTCACCTATAAGAGGTTTATAAAAAGGTTTAAAAGTTATGAAAAGGTTTATCTAATGTCTCAACCATAGTGAGATTGTGGTTTATATTTAATGCATGTGTTATGGTTGAACATTTGATACAATTATAAAAGGTTTATACATATGGTAATAAGGAGGCGTTTTATTTTGCAAACCTAAAAACTCTCACATACTAATGGATCAATCCTGACCGTCGGATCAAAAAAACATGATTTAAGAATAAAAAACACGGAGGGACCACTTCTGTCAATTCACAAAACTTACCCCACCAACCCCACCCCTACACCTCTCACTTTCAACAAAAATCTGTATAAAAAAATCTCACTTTCTCTCTCTAACCTCCATTAAAAAACTGCAACAAACACTCAAAATCAACCGATTTTAACCGTTCAAATCATCAATAAAACACAAAAATGGAAGAATCATCGAGTGCACAAGCAGATCCATGAAAAAAACCGGTTCAAAATGAACCTACTGAATGTCGAGATGAAGGTACGATGCTTCCGACTAATTATTTAGTTGTTTTATTGGTTGTGTTTTTTAGTGTTTACATTTGGTTGAGTTTCTGAGTAAAAAGCTTTGTATACATGGATGCACACCAAGTGTTTGATGAAATGTGTGAGTGAAAAGTATCATACGTATGTATCACCAGTGATATTTGAAGTTGAACTGTATATGTGTATTATCACTAGTGATATTTGTATTTGACTTAACCGTGCAAATCACAATATTGACTGGTAGTGTATCACTAGTGATATCTACATGTTTCAAAATGTTTTACCGCGGTATTTGATAACAATATTGACTGGTAGTGTATCACCTGTGATATAACAGTTAAATTATTGTTGATTGGTAGTATATTTATTTTGATAACAAATAGTTATTTGTTTGAGATATGATATTGAAAACAAATGAACTATTCGTACACTAACAAAAATTATGAAAATATTTTGATGCAGACTTGAATGAGACCTGTGCAAAAAAACAGCATCATCAAACAAAAGAATCAACAACAAGTGCAATTGCCATTGAAGAAAGCACAACATCTCCACAAACAAATTAAAGAAGCTCAAACACCTGTCATATCACAAGTTCCTCCATCACCACAATAGAAGAAAGCTGACGCATATGTGATATCACCAGTGATATCACCTGTGATATCTCCTGTGATATCTCCTGTGATATCACCTGTGATATCACTTGATATCACCTGTGATACACTTGATATCACCTGTGATATCACATGTGATATCACAGGTGGTATCACCTGTGATATCACATGTGATATCTGATCGCATGTGATATCAAAGGTTCCCCCGAAAGCATCTGGGAATAAAATGAATGTGCTGGATGATGAACCAATGGAGAAGACGGATTTTGAAGAACAAAAGTAAATACAACAAGTTGATGAAAACAGTTGCGTTGTTATGTTTTAATTTATACGGTTATAAATAAATGTGTATAGTTGACAAGTTCGAAGTCAATAGTAGGTATTTAGTTTGACCGAATGTTATTTGTCACAAGAGATTCAAACTCATAGAAATGGGCCATAGCGAGCAATTGTTTAATCCATCTTGATTTGTGAATATTTGTTTGATAAAGTTTTGAGTGGTATTTACTTTAATATGGTAATGTGAAAAGTGTCATACCTGTAGTATCACCAGTGATATTTGAAGTTGAACTGTATATGTGTATTATCACTAGTGATATTTGTATTATCACTTGTGAAATTTTATATATTTTATAGGTTTTTTTGTTTACTTGTGAAGCTTTATTTTACTAGTGCTATTGAGTAAACCTAACAATTCAGAAGAAAAAAAACATAATAGTATAACAAATAATATACAAGTCCAGGATAAAATTAGCAATGCTATTAAATAAACCTAACAATTCAGTAAAAAAAATAAATCAATCAAAAAACTAATACTTCAATTGCAGTGACTGAGAAGCCGCCTCCACTTTCAACTACGCCGCCGCCCCATTGACATTTGAAACTCTTCCCTTGTTTGGACAAGTATGTCTATTATGATCAGTTAAATTACAAGGTACAACCCTTCTTTTGGTTCTTACTTTTCTCAATAGCTTTCTCACGTCCACCCTTAATACGGTTATTCTTATGTCCTTTAGGAGGATTCTTTATACCCATAAAATCTTGAACAATATCACAAACTTTTCGGGGTGGAAGACTTGGCAAATCAGTCTCAAGTTTGACTTTAGCTCTCTCAGGTTGTCTACAAAAGAAGTCCAGTATCATAGACAGCTTATCAGTAATTCCAACAATAAGAAACAGATTATCAAACATATCACTGGTGATACTACACATATATCAAACATATCACTGGTGATACTACACATATATCAATCATATCACTAGTGATACTACACATATATCAAACATATCACTGGTGATACTACACATATATATCAAGCATATCACTAGTGATACTACACATATATCAAACATATCACTAGTGATATTACACATATACCATCAGCAAAAATATTTATTTGTGAATGTCAATTGTAGTAAAAGGCACAAAAACTATCATGTACCTGGAAAGAGAAATATCTCAGGTGATAATATACACAAAATTTACAAAAACAATGAAATATCACAAGAGATATTACAAGTTAAAAATCGTACTTGTTTGTTTTGTATGTGACATAAAAAGAGACGATGTCACCAAACTATTTGTGATTGCAATTTGAAAAAAAAAAATGGCTACATTAAACAAAAGAATCAACAGCAACTGCAATTGTGGTTCAAAAAAGCCCAACATCTCCACAAACAAATTGAAGAAGGTCAAACACCTTTGATATCACTTGTGATATCACAAGTTCCTCCATCACCACAATTGATTTAACAAATAGAAGAAAGCTGACACACAGGTGATATCACCAGTGATATCACCTGTGATATCACCCCAGTGATATCACCTGTGATATCACAGGTGGTATTGCAGGTGGTATCACTGGTGATACTAAACGTATGCTACATAGCAGATTCAAAACCACAATTAGACACAAAAACAGCATTCAAATGCAGTTAAAAACATAAATTCAACTAACAACTTAATTAATAAGCAAAATTACAATAGCAGATAACAAAATTATCAAATATTTTTCACTCACACATTTCATCAAACACTTGGTGTGCAACTTGATCACAAGGAATGTTAAATAACTTGATCCACATAATTAACAAACGATTCAACAGC
This sequence comes from Artemisia annua, assembly GCA_014162995.1. NCBI lineage: Eukaryota > Viridiplantae > Streptophyta > Magnoliopsida > Asterales > Asteraceae > Artemisia > Artemisia annua. The sequence continues at coordinate 146,634 of LBNU01008608.1, read as the reverse complement.
ACTATCAACAACAACAATATCCATCAAATCAGCTTCTGAAAACAAACGGTTCATTCAAATCAAAAGAAGATATAAAAAAGGATGATAATGATCGAGAGGTGATTATGAGATGATGATCGGAATGTTGACTGGAATGGTGATGGTGATGATGATCGGAACGATGGTGTAGCGGTGGTGTTGCGGTGGTAACTGATTATGGAGGGAAAAGTAACAGATTATAGAGAGAAGTTGGTTGAGAGAAAACACACACAAACTGTGTGTGAAAAAAAAAACGGATGGGGTAAAATTAGGTTTAAGTGATTAAATCTTAGATTAATCTAAGCCATTAGATCAAAAAGGATGGAGGGTGGGGATTTGCCCATTGGTATGCACCAAAAAAATGGTATGCAATTGAATTTTCCTCTGGTAATAAGTTTATAGTTTATAAATTAATGATTTGACATGTTAGGAGGTGTCAGTCATGCCTCATCATACCTCACCATGATTCGTCATTAACCAATCAAATCAAACCAACACATTTCATGATTCACCATACCTCACCATACTTTTTTAGTGGCAACCATACATCACCATGTATTAAATGTACCAACGTTCTAAAATTTATTGCTTTCCTCCCATACCGATTCGGTAATGTTTACCGAATGGCTTGCCGAATTGAAGATGCCGAATGAGTTGCATTGGTGGTGATGTTCGGCGTCACCGATACTGAATGCCATACCGCATGCGTTGCCACCCCCTTATAAATCTATTTAAAAGGTCCACCATTGTGGATGCCCCTAACAAAAACACACACAAACACAAAACTAACAAAAACGCGCGCACACACAAACACTCTCATCTCTTCTACCACCATAAAAACACCACCACCACCCAACGCCACCACCACCAAACGTCACCACCATCAACCCCAAGACCACAGTAGCCAAACAACCTCTCCATCGAAGTCCCCACCACCCACCTTCTCCACCCCGAAAACCCCATCACAACCACCAAAACAATTGCATCAACATTCCCAAATACAACATGATACGAACATTTCAAAATTAAAAACTGGCTTAAGAAGAACAATGAGGATTTTAATCTTTTATCAAACTTACTTTAACCAATAATACCATACCATCATAAATTAAAATTATTTTTGCCTCAAAACATTATGTTATAAACTTCAGCAAATAACAACTACTAACATGATTACTTTGACTAAAATAACATTTAGATACTAGCTGCGGAACTCATGGGACATGCTTGCTGTTGCTATGGTTGCTCACCTGTAAGCGTCTCATCCAACTTCAATGCGTTGTTGACCCAAGCAAGTTCTTCGTTGTTTAGCTCCCCAAGATCCTCACCAAAATCCCAATCCGGCAGATCACTAGACAAATTTTCATCAAACCCAGAAAGGTTAAAATCATCAGCATTCCCAAACCCGTCCAACGGACCAAAACTATCAAGAAACAGGGGACCAAGTTCCGACCCAAAGTCCAAATCTTTCCCAATTTCACCTAATGTCATTCCATCATCAACTGGGTCCATAAACCCAATATCAGGCAACAACTCTTCATCGAGTGCAGTGTTGCTAGCAGAACAAGATTCAATCTTTATTTCATTGTTTTCAAAGATTCTTGAAACCAAAGATGACTGTGTTTCAAGAACAGATGATGGTGATGAGTGTGGAATTACACCAACTGATTCTTCAGAAATCACTTGTTTTTGACGATCAGAAGAACCCACAGCCACAAATTTCCTCTTGCTTTTCTTCTGAATGTTTCTCTTAACACAACCCTTTAAAGATGCCCCCATTCTATCATACTCGAGTTTCCTGTTTTCATAAGCTTTAGACGCTTCCTCTGCAGTACTGAATGTACCAAGCCAAACACGCGTACCTTCAAAAGGGTTACGAATTTCCGCAGCCCATTTCCCCCATTTTCTTTGTCTAACACCTCTATATTTCACAACACCATCCAAATTTACCGTCGCCTGGGGTTGGCTCGAAGTTCTAGTCAAAACCCTTCGCTTTTTCCCCAAATTTATCGCCCCGTTGTTACTATTTTGAAAAGAACCATATGTGTCGGACAACTTAACCATTGGAATCTTAACTTCCCGAACAATTGTTTTAGATTTAGGTTTATTATTCGCCTCATCATCAGAGGACTCATCAGTCATATCCGGATCGCGTACAATGATCCGAATAGTCCTCATCTGATTGTTTTGTTTAGCTGGGGCTACTTTTCCTCTTCTTTTCAGTTTTTTGTTACAAACGATTTCTGGTTTTTCATCCAACTGCTCCGGAAAATAAGACATTTTTTCAAATCCTCTTAAACCCCAACAAATATCACAAAAGTAATACTCGTAACTTAAAGAACACAAATATTTTCGTCAAAAAGATTGGTAATTATATAAAGATTGTATAGGAAAACTCCCAAAGCACTCAAATCCAGAACAAGTCCTACAAAAAACACAAACATATATATAACATTTTACCTAACAAAAAACCATACACAAACATAAAACAACAATAAATTAAGGATCTTTTTTGTATACCTTTTAGGCCTCAAACGCATCGACCCTATTTCCGAACAATAAACGACACTCTGCAGAGTATAACAGCAGCAGAGTGACAACAAAATTAGCCGTAAAAACGTATTCCAGAGCTTCACTTGAGCTCCAATCACAGCCAATGAACTTGTCGACATAAATCAACTCCTTCTTACTCTTTTTCAGCCTAACACCACTCTCCAAAACCCCTTTCCAACTACACACAAAAAAAAATACAAACAAAAAAAAACATCAATCCACCATAAAACAGCCTTAAAAAACATCAATTATTCATACATATATACAAATTAACAAAAACCCATAAACAAAGAACCTTTTTTTCTACAGGTATCCAAAAACAAACAAAAAAAAAAAAAAAAAAAAAAAAAAAAAAAGAATTTTTATTTTTTTTTTATAAAAAAAAAAAA
>LBNU01008608.1:123429-143557 GCA_014162995.1 Artemisia annua | reverse complement strand
AAAAAAAAAAAAAAAAAAAAAAAAAAAAAAAAAAAAAAAAGAAGGATTATCAGTTCATCATATATAAGCAAATAAACAAAAACCCATAAAAAAAAGAACATTTTTTTTCTATAGATATCAATAACAAATTAAAAAAAAATAAAATAAAATAACTAAAATTATCAGTTCATCATATATAAGCAAATAAACAAAAACCCATAAAAAAAGAACCTTTTTTTTTCTATAGATATCAATAACAAATTAAAAAAAATAATAAACTAAAATTATCAGTTCATCATATATAAGCAAATAAACAAAAACCCATAAAAAAAAGAACCTTTTTTTTTCTATAGATATCAATAACAAATTAAAAAAAATAACTAAAATGATCAGTTCATCATATATAAGCAAATAAACAAAACCCCACAAACAAAAAACCTTTTTTTATATAAATTTAAATCTAATTAAAAAAAAATCATAAAAAAAAAGATCAATTCATCACATAAAAATTAAAAACAAACCTTATAGACTGAAAAAAAAGAACTTTAGTCTTATAGCAAAGAACAATAAAATATTTATAAAACTGAAACAAGAATTGTAAATATTTATAAACTGAAACAAGAGTGAAAGGAAATAGCGTACCTTGGTTGATGATATTTTGTGAGAGTGAATCTTTTAGAATAATATGAAAATGATGATTTTTATTAGAGAATATTTCTTCTTCTACTCTTGCTCCGTAAATATCTAGCGGTCAAAACGCTTAGTTTGGTATATATATGGGATGACTTTTATGGAGTAATAAATATTGAAATGAAATGGAAAGTAGATAATGGTTAAAAATAATTAAATTTCCTAATAAGTAAAAATATATGGGGTATGAATGTGTGATGAACTGTCATTTACTTCGCTCTAAAGTAATTGTCTTTTTTTTTAACTCTTTATTTTTTTTTTCCTTTTTTTTTTTTTTTACAAATGAAAATATATTTAAAACTCAAATCAGTCATATATTTTACATAAAGTATTATCACTTTTAAAATTTTATTTTGACTTTTTGATTCAGTTTTACCATAAATATTTTTCTTTATAATACTTGATGCAAAATATATAAATAGATTGGTTTTAAATGTATTTTCATTAATATAATTTACCTCAAATAGTATATAATATATACAAAAATATTTAAAGTAAAAGTTGGATTAAGTAGTTAAGCAAGCCCAAGTGAGAGTAGTACCGGTTTGGGTGACCGACCGGGAAGTCCTCACTTGGGAACCACAAGCTCTAATGATATCAGGCGAATCGGGAATAGGAGTGGGGTTATCCCCTAAGGAGAGGCTCGCGGTTGGTATCTCTGCCCGAGGATGCGACACTAACTCGAGCCAACAACTGAATGTAGTATCATTTATGATGTGTACCTCCAATATATCTTGAATATCATGTAACATTTTGGTTGGGGTGGCAATTTTTAATACGACCGAGTATGAATAAGAAAATGAAACAGGTCAGTTTTGAAGCTAAATGGGTCTTGGATGTAAATGGGTCAACACGACTAAACTCTTTAATAAATATGTTAGGTTTTGGTTGAGATTTTCGATATGGTTCAAACTCACCAACTCAATTAAAGACACTGTGTATCAAAAGTTTTGTATTTTGTTTCATTAAAAGAAAAGCCAACTATTATGTGTATATAATATCATGTATTGTCGATTTTTATATATTTTTCCCCAAACAATTATCTTGTTGCGTCAAAAGGCTTGTATCCTAATGGTATCCCTTATTCTGTGAGAAATTCATCAACCAAAATGATTATGGGTTCAAATCCTGCTACATGTGAGATAGTCTTTGATGTGTATATCGTAATATAGTTAGTTGTTGTTCTAAAAAAAAATAATAGTAAGAGTTTTTTTGTTAAACTAAATGGAGTGGATACACTTTCCACTGTGAGTGAGTAACTCACGATCGTGAGTTCCAAAACACATGCCAAACTCGCGCATGACTTAGGCCATATATTGTGTTCGTATGGTGAGTTACTCACCATATTAAGAGAGGTGAAAAAGTGAGATTTTTTATAATTAAATACTATTTGGTTTGTAAATGTGTGTGAGGCAATTTAGTTGGGTATATTTTTATAAAAGTGAGTGGGAGTGTATGATGAGCAATGTTTTGAAAACCGGGTTTGAAATTGACCCGGTCGAGTCACCGGGCACCGGGTCAACCGGTTCGACCGCCGGGTTAACCCGGTTTTCAATTTATTAATTTTTTATTATTTCGACCGGGTCAACCGGGTCGACCGCTGGGTTAAACCGGGTCAACCCGGGTTTTATTAAAAAATTTTGGAAAAAACGAAACCCGGCCGGGTTTCGAGAACCGGATTGACCCGGGTCACTCAAACCCCGGCCGGTCTAACCGGTTAACCCGGGTTTTTTTGACTCATTTTTTTGGCCGGAATCGATCGAACTGGTTAACCCGGCCGGGTCGACCTGGGTTTCAAAACACTGATGATGAGTGAGAGTAAGTTGAAAGTGCAAAAAGTGAGTTTCGGTAAATATTTTGTGCATTTTTATTGTTTTTTGTTTAAGGAGGTTTGACCTTTGAAGTAATGCTGAGAATAGCAAACGTTGATGGATACCAATATTTTTGGACCATTATAGATTTATTGTTTCGTTATTATTAAAAAAATGTTATGTTTATATTACCATAAAGTGCCCTTGTTAAAATGGAAATAATTTCTTTTAGAAGGAATTTATTTAAGTTATATCTTCCAGTTTTTATATTGGGAATAAATATTATTTATTTATTTATTTATTTTTTCCTAAATACTCCGCATTAGTTACTTCTTGGCTAAGATTTGTTCATATCTTAGTTTGACGGTTACTTTTATACCATTAATGAATCACTTATTCTATTTTTGGTAGTTGAACATTAAAGGCGCGTTTGGTTCGTTGTAATCGGACGTAATTTGATGTAATTATAATTTGATTACATTACGTAGTGTGTTAGGTTTGCATAATGGATGTAATTGTAATTCAAATTACATTACGTAGGCTGTTTGGTTTGCAATTTAATTGTAATTCAATATTTTCAATTACATCAAGGGAGGGAATTCAGATTACATAGCAAGTTGGATGGTAAGTTTTGAAATTTACGTTTTAATTCAGTATTTTATAATTTAAACCATCAGTATTTATAAAATATTATTATTATTAAAAAATATTTATTATTATTATTATTATTATTATTATTATTATATATTGTATTATATTATATTATTATTTTATTATAATAATTATTATTATTATAATTAAATTATATTATTATTATTATAATTATAATTATTAATATAATATTAATATTAATATTATTATTATATTACTTTTATTATTAATAATATTATTTTTATTATTATATTATTTATTATTTAATAATTAATAACATTTTTAAATTATTTATTATTTAATAAATAATAATAATAATATTTTTTATTTTTAATATATTAATAACATTAATATTTTATTATTATTATTATTTTATTTTATTATTTATTATTTATTATTATTATTATTTTATAATATTCTTCTTATTTATTATTATTATTATTATTATTATTATTATTAAAAAATATTTGTTATTATTATTATTATTATTATTAAAATATTATTATTATATTATTATTATTATTTTATTATAATAATAATTATTATAATAAAATTATATTATTATTATTATTATTAATATTATTATATTAATATTAATATTATGGTTATATTACTTTTATTATTAATAATATTTTATTATTATTAATATTAGTATTATTATATTATTTCTTATTTAATAATTAATAATATTATTAAATTATTTATTATTTAATAAATAATAATATTCTTTTATTATTGTTAATATTTTATTAATAATATTAATATTTTATTATTATTATTTTTATTTTATTATTTATTATTATTATTATTATATTATTTATTATTATTATTATTATTATTATTATTATTATTATTATTATTATTATTGAATTACATTACGTAGCGAGTCAACCAAACAAATGACAGATTTCATCAATTACAATTACAATACATTCTAATTCTTTGAATTACAATTCAATCCAATTACAATTTATTCCATATTGCACCATAATCTCTCGTTTACATTTATCATATATATATTTTTTTTCTCACGTTTACATCATTCCGTATTTGTGCAAACTTTTTTCATGAACGTCTATGCCATCTCATGTTTGGTTGGATTATTGAGGAGAAAACTTAACATACCCAGTGGGTAAACTGCCCAGTGACTAAGAATACAATTAATGCTTGTTTGTAATATGTAGCTTGAAAGGAATAAAACACAATTAATGCTTTTGTTCCTTCTCTCCCAATGACTGAATGTCACCTTATCCTGGTAAACTACCCAGTGAATAAGTGTATCCATGCCCGATTATTGAGGGATATGCATGCCTAATCTACTGAGTAATATAAAAGATAGTTGTTGAAGATGGTGATAGATGAAAAACACGTGACATTGTTTTGTGTGATTTGGCCCCACACGAGCAGCTTGGCCTCCAAGCAAATGAAATACAGTAGTAGTTGAAAATTTATTTGAAATTTAAATTGAAAAGGTAGGGTCCACGGCGTGTTTTGAGACTATCAGCTTTCTCACGTGACTTTCATAATTGTTTCTTCATTCTATGGTATCTCAAAACTTCGTGCAATTGCATATATATTCAATAAAATTTGCATATTTGTATATACAGTATAACTTAAACATGTTTTACTTGCATTGTACATCATGCATTAAAAACTTGTATGTTAAAAAAATATACAAGTATTTGAGTTTTAAAGAGTATATATGCAATTCTCTCCAAATCTTTTACCACAAAAATATTGCGTATTCACTTTCTTTATGTATTGCACGTATGTACATGGATACTTTGACTTTATTTTTTAGAGATACGCACACTAATTTCTTCCACATCTACTCAAATCGAACATTAATTTTGATAAAACTTTAAATTCACAATCACATAACTTACAAGTTTACAACGAAGGTTTTACATAAATCTTACCTAAAATGTTCTAACATAAATCATAATAAATCTAAATTTTAATTATTTATGCATAAGAATTGTATACTATCTTATTTTAATAACATAATTGATTAATTATGTAAATTTATATATTATAAATTTCTATTTTGGCATAGTAATGCCTATCCTATCCGGTTGCATATACAGAGTTGCTAAATACTGTAAGATTTTTATATAATACTAGTTATAATGCCCGCGCACGCGCAGGTTATTTTGAAATTTTTTTTGAATGATATATTTTTATTTCTTAAAAAACAAATAATTTAATCTTTGTTTTGTTTGATTTATGATTTTTAATTATATTTGTTTCTTATTAAAGATAATCATTTAAAAAATTTAATCTTGTTGTTAGTTGCATCTTATCTATATTTTTTTGTATTTATATTCTACTTGTGTAGTATTGCACTTTATCTATATTTTTTTGTAGTTATAAATTTATAATGTCCGCGCACGCGCGGGTTTTTTTAAAATTTTTATGAATGATATATTTTTATTTATTAAAAAACTAATAATTTAACTTTTATTTTGTTTGATTTATGATTTTTAATTGTAGCTTTTTATAATTAAAGATAATCATTTAAAAAGTTTAATCATATTGTTAGTTGCATCTAATCTATATTTTTTGTATTTATCTTCTACTTGTATAGTATATCAACAAAACGAATTTAAAAACTTATATATTAAAAAAATAATACTTAAAATATTACCTAATAAGGAAATATTCTTTTTTTTTCAAAATGAAAAAGTACCCGCTAGGGTTTTGTTTTATTATATAAAAGATTATATAAATTTTATACTTATATAGTTATAATACTTGTGAATGTGCGGTTTAACATAATCTTTTCATTATTTATTAATATCAATTAATATTTTGTGCAGATTTTGGTTAGACAAAGGATTTGAATTTATTTAATTGACATGTGTTGATTTGTAATATTGTTTTAATTTAATTATTGATATGATGTTTTAAACATGTGTGTTTAATAGCAAGTAACACTCCTTAAAAATTGTTTTTCTGGATATCTTTAGTTAAATGTTAAAGAGTTAAAACATGTGTTGTTATTATATGCACAAAATCGTGTATATGTATTCATCTCACTGTAACTCATGGGTCGTGTGTTCATTTTGATATTTATATTGAGGGTAATAATAGTTTTAGCTGTATTTTAGTTTTTAAACCCGTGTACATGCGGGTTAAACTTATAAAGAATAATAACACGAGTCGTTAAAGAGGAATAAGTCGAATAACATGAGTTGATCGTATATGTACAATCTCATGTAATTATTTACATATCACAATAACTCGTGATTTTATTTTGATATTATAATTTTGTTAATATACATTAATTTAATACATAGTGATAATAATATTATAAATAACAATAATATATTTGTCTTGTTTTTTAATATAGAGTCCACGGGTATAAAGTGTAGGGGTTTTCTTAAATTTATAAAATTATCAAAAATACATAAAAATTGATAAGTTTAACTAAGTTTATATAATTTATTTTACACATCTAAATTTTATTTATTTACGGAGTATTTATTTATTATTTATTATTTTTTTTATTTTTTTTTTGCAAATTACACATTTATTTTTGTACATATCTTTTTTTGGATGAAATTTAGATGTATTTTTTGATCAAATTATTTCAGTTTTGATTTTCTATTATCGGAGACTCTACTTTTCCCATGTAACAAAATTGAGCACTTATATTAATATAATTTCAATTCTTTAAACAGTATTCCTCACACGCACCTTATATTTTGTCTGTTACTTTGCGCACACACACTTGCCGAAGTTCTTTCTTGAAGCAGTCCGTTTACTCATTTTTAGATTAGAAAACAAACCTACTTTCAGCCATATTATTTTTCAAAAAGTAAACCGTTAATCGTTAAGCAAAAAAATTACTTCATCGCGACGATCATTTAATTATCTTTCTATAGACAGGCACTTTGATATATACTTTCGACAATTTTTGTTCTTTCATTTTTTTCACTATTTCCCATCATTTTTCTTCTTCTTTTTATTTCGTTGTTGAAATTTGCATGACACATGTGATTAAACACTAATTTGAATATTCAAATATTTAAACATGTAATAAAATAAACATAAGTTTTTCCTATAATATTTTAAAAGTTTCACCTTTTTTTTTCTTGAAAACTAAACATTCATAGCTTTCGTACCATATATAACACATTATATTTCTAATTGTAAATTACTCTAGTTAATTCTTCAAAGTTGGATAAACACACATAAATCACATATGATTTTAACCACAGTTAATCTCAATCACATGTGATTTTTACTACATGTGTTGTTTTCACATGTGATTATAGAAGTTTCACAAATGAATTTCTTCAATATATAATTCGAAAATAGTGTATGGTATATGGCTGGAAAGCCATGAATGTGTGTTTGTCATTGCAAAAAACAGGAAAAGTCTTTGATTTATAGACATATACTTATGTCAATTTTAGTACAAATGTTTAGTGTTCGAAGTTCGATATAGTGTTAAATCATATATGATATGTCATGCGAATTTCAATAAAAAAAATAAAACGTGAAAAAAATGACCAAAAAAAAGTTTTTCAAAAGTATATCAAATTGCACATCTATAGAAAAATAATTAAAGACATTTTTTGGATGCAAAACATGTTCGAACGCTAATTTCATTAATCCCATCTCCAAACGCTAATTTCATCATCAATCTCCTATCCCAAACATCGAATCATATAAAATCTCAAAAACCCACAAAAAATTTTACCCATTTGATCCTAAATCACTCAATTTTATGTTGCACACCAACTGTTTGATAAAATGTCACTTGAAACAAAACCCATTTTCTAGCTTATAATCGTTTAGGTTTTATTTTTTCTTGATCGTGGTGGTCTGTTAGTATTATTGATGGAGGAGGGTAACGGAGAAGAGGATATCAATTCGCTCCTCAACAGGCTTAAAAACAAGATGACAAATAAGACTGGGGAACAGGTTTCATATGTGAGTGCACTTAATAGTGAAACTAAGACGCGTAAGGTAAACTTTCGTAAATTGCATACACAAGAGTCAGTTGGGGATGCTGATTTGAAGATTCCTAAAGAAACGGTGGAAAAAGTAAATGGTAGACTGGGAAACACTTTGTATGGGTACTTTATTGGCAAGAGGCTCGCGTTTCCTATTGTTGAAAACTATATGCGGAATGCTTGGTCGAAGTTTGGCATACAAAAAGTAATGATGAATACGAACGGTTTCTTCTTTTTTAAGTTTGCCACAAAGAAAGGATTGGAGGATGTTTTAGAAGCTGGGCCTTGGATGATCCGTAATATCCCTATCATACTGAAGGTCTGGACGCCAAAGACAACATTAATGAAAGAGGACCTAACCAAGGTGCCGGTCTGGGTCAAGTTACACGATGTCCCAATGGTGGCCTATACTGATGATGGTCTTAATCTAATAGCTACAAAGATTGGCACACCAATGATGCTTGATACCTATACGTGTACTATGTGTGAGGAGTCGTGGGGACGTAATAGCTATGCACGTGCAATGATAGAACTTGCTTCTGAGAATGAACCTGTGAATAAATTGGTCGTTGCTATTCCTTTACTAAGGTAGATGGATACACGAAGGAAACCATTCTTTTTGAATATGAGTGGATGCCTCCAAGATGCTCGGTTTGCAAGATCTTCGGTCACACTAATGACCAATGCCCAAAGAACATAGTGGAGAAACCAACTGTGGGCGTGGCTAATGATGGGTTCCAACAGGTGGGAAATAAGCGTGGAAAGGGTGGAAAGGGTAATCAAACTGGAGCCCCCAAACATGTTAATGGTGTAATCTTGAATAAGCCTAAATCCAAGTACTTCTATCGTCCAAAAGTAAATGCTAATAAGGTGGATAAGACTAATGCGACTAAGAGAGACAACACCAATGTAGCATTGATGTGTGGATTGCGGTCTACGCAAAAGGTTTTACTTCTCAAAGGATCTTGAGAAGCTTGTAATCCCTACCAGGCAGTGTACCTGACCGATGTAGTATAGTGAGTGGCAAGTACCGGGGGATTGATCGTTCTCTCAGGGAATAGTGTTCGTTAGGATTGCAACTAATCTAACTAGGTCTAGAGGTGAGGGATGATTCTTTTTGTATTTTTATGTTTTATGAAAAGCAAGTAAAAATCTCGGGTATTGGAAGAGTGGGCGGAATTAGTTGCTAGTCAACTAACCCAATTAACTACAAATGCAAATAAAATAAATAACAAGAAAATAAAATATGTGAGAACTTCTAATATAGAGGAAAGCGTGTTTACTTAGATTTTTCTTACTCCCTAGTTATCTTTTATTGATTAATTGGTTTGTCACAATTGCATGGGTGAAGGGTTGCATTCCTTAATACCATTCGTGGGGCCGTGTACGATCTTCCCCAACTATATAAGCTTCTATCTCTTCCTATGACGACACGTTTAGTATCGTATCATGGCCTCATTAATATTCACTTATGCATTAAATACAACCAATAAAACCGTAGTACACATCCGATTACGTTTCTTAAGACGTTCAAACAAGTTACCATATAGGAGATTAGCCAGTTTTCTTAAGCCTAACGCTAAAATCAATCAATCACAACAATTAATGATAAACCAAAAACCAATAATCAATAACTAGGTTTCATTAGATCTAAGCAAACACAAGTAAATCTAAGCTAGCATGTTAAAAGAAAGAAAAGAATATGATATAATCAAACAACACATAGACATATTGAATGATTAAAGGATCACTTATCTTTAATTGAACATGGAAGAAAAGAGGGTTTGGAACCCTAAAAATATTGCAAAAGTCGCCTAGGGTTCATACCCAAAAGTTCCCTACCAAAAGTCCTCTCTTAATGAATGAAAAATCAAAAAGTATATATAGAATTACAAAGGTGACGGCGTCCCCTTTTAATGGCTGACGCCGTCATCTCGCCGTATCAGGGTTTCTTGTCGTCCAATCCATCTTCTTGACGCCGTCTGCTTATAGTACTTCTGGGCCATCACGCTTTAGAATGATACGAGACGGCCTACTCTTGATATAACGTGACGTCGTCATGTGTCATGCCCAAAAATTCTTCTGACGCGTAAAGTGTAAAAGTGATATCCACCTCTTGTCTTAAAGAGTGACGACATCGCTTTGTAGAGCTTGACGCCGTCAGGTACAATTTCCAGCTTGGATTCTTGACTTTGTTGTTTTCTTTACTTTTTGGCTCCAAAAACGTCCAAAATGCTTTGTTTTCCAGAATTCTTCTCAAAAGTACCTAAAATGACAAAAGGAACGATTTGAGGTAATAATTGATCATAATATCACGACTTAGGGTTTAAATGACCCCTTAAAAGCGTAACAAATTTCTCCTTATCAAATACCCTTACACTTGGGATTTGCTTGTCCTCAAGCAAATGAGCTTTTATTCTAATCAAAATACAAGTTAGGGGTCATTTAACATTAATATAAAAGTAATTACAACAAATGATCGTTCCACCTTAATCAAAACAAGCACGGAAATTATACACTAGCACCTTAGAAATAGTGTTTGGATACTCTCATCTCTCGGGTGTTATAAACCTATATATCACTAATGGAAATCGAAAAATATCACTCACTACCTGTCATAGCAAATAGATTACCATAGGCTTGGGAAAGGATCGAAAACCTCCACCACTTGGCGTAAGTATCTAGGAAAACTATCAAAGAGGTCTTTTCAAAGGGTTATAACGTTAGGTGTAGGGATACAGAAAACACGGTTTGTTGGATAAAGGATATTTAACTGGTGGCAAGTCAATTATCTTAATTAATTACATGTACAATGCGGCGTTGCTAAGCCAAGACTCGACTCAACTTGAGCTAACTATGAAATAATAAAAACTTAAAATAAATATAAAAGGAAACGGGATGGTAGTCCGTATGTTTTTCTTTTCACTTTTCTTTTTCTATTTTTTTTCGTTTTTCTTGATTTTTCGATTTTTTTTTATTGCATACATTCTTGACCTACCATCCAAAATAATACATCATAGGGGAATCGGTTCTCCCCTTACGATTGAAGTTTTACATGAATCAAAAATAAAGACTCGAATTAAGATAATCGAAACGCTTGGAGTACTTTAAAACATTTGTGCACATATAGGAGTAATAATTGATGTTCTTCCCCATTACTCCATAATAATAGTACTTTACCCATGAGTCCCAATCGTCCCAAAACAATATGTACAAGATATGACTCGACTTAGCAACCATGTAATCAATTAGACAATTAACAAAGGGTTTAAACATATGTTGTGACAATAATGCACTAAAGATGAGTGCATACAAGGAAGGCTAAGGCGATTTGGGTATACATTTGGGGGTGGATTGTAAACAAATTCTTCATTTAAGTAAAATGCTTAAAGTTATAAACGAAAAAAGATAGGCTCTAAGGGGTGTACTAGGGGTATCGTGTACTAAAAATGAGTACATCGCAAAGGTGTGGCAGAATTACTTGACCAATGAAGTCAATGTAATTATATAAAAACAGGCTTAAAAACATAGGATATCCTAATGCCTCTTATCATGTAGTAATCCAACTACACTAATGTAGCCTCACTTGTGGTCTCGGGATGAATTACTAACGCAAGTTCTAGAATTTAAATACTACCGGTACACTCACAAGCACTAAGGCTTTTCCTAACAAATCTAGGGGCAAACCTCACATATTTGGGCTGGAATTTTTTTTTTGAGTGGTACGGTTTTTGTGCTAGTCATATAACTCCTATCCATGAGACGCTTATTAAGACTAAAGTTTCACTCTTATATGTCGCAAAAAAATTTTAAATTTGGTGCTAAAATTACCCTAATCAAGTGTTTCTCTCAGTTTTATTACGCATCTACTATTATACAAAACAAAAATCAAGTGCAATTGTAATATCTAAGGAATCTTCATTTACCCCCCTTACACTTAAGCCGAACATTGTCCCCAATGTTCAATTAAAAGATGTAAAAGTAAAGAAAATGAAAGAATGAAACAAATACTCCCCTGATTCGTTCGGTGTGGATGATGTAGTAACATGGTTAAATCCTCCTCCAAGAAAATGTGAAATCTCCAAGATTAGGGCAGCACTAAAAGCTTGATTATCCATGTACATCTTCTTGTCTAATATAACCTGCTAATTAGCTGAGAAAACAAACAAGAAAACCTAGCGTAAAATCGGCGGTAAATCTATATAAAATTAAATTCTAGAAAGCAAGTAAAGATATAATGCTTGTGGAATGAATGTTTTTGCAGATTCCTGGAGTTTATAAAATACAGATTTTACGAAACTTTACAATTCCGGCAGAAAAACAAAACCTGCAAAATCTCCAGAAAATTAAACCTGACGTCGTCAGGTGATGCCTGACGCCGTCAGAATTGATCTGACAGAATTCTTATATTTTTTTTCCGGAAAATTTCTAGAAAAACCTATGTTCTAATTCTTGGAATCGTGCAAAACATTCATTATGACTCGATACAAGCATTTGACTCAAACAATACTAATATGTATGTTTATATCTCATTGTTATCGTTCATGTTCAATCTGTTCTTTAAAAACAAATTTGGATTTCTCTTACATTTATCTTTTGCAAAATACCTTTATATGTAGTTAAGACGAAGTTAAAAACAAAATAAAGCATTTTCACAAAATGTTTGATACATGAACAATAAACAATAAAAACAAAACATACNTTCATTTACCCCCCTTACACTTAAGCCGAACATTGTCCCCAATGTTCAATTAAAAGATGTAAAAGTAAAGAAAATGAAAGAATGAAACAAATACTCCCCTGATTCGTTCGGTGTGGATGATGTAGTAACATGGTTAAATCCTCCTCCAAGAAAATGTGAAATCTCCAAGATTAGGGCAGCACTAAAAGCTTGATTATCCATGTACATCTTCTTGTCTAATATAACCTGCTAATTAGCTGAGAAAACAAACAAGAAAACCTAGCGTAAAATCGGCGGTAAATCTATATAAAATTAAATTCTAGAAAGCAAGTAAAGATATAATGCTTGTGGAATGAATGTTTTTGCAGATTCCTGGAGTTTATAAAATACAGATTTTACGAAACTTTACAATTCCGGCAGAAAAACAAAACCTGCAAAATCTCCAGAAAATTAAACCTGACGTCGTCAGGTGATGCCTGACGCCGTCAGAATTGATCTGACAGAATTCTTATATTTTTTTTCCGGAAAATTTCTAGAAAAACCTATGTTCTAATTCTTGGAATCGTGCAAAACATTCATTATGACTCGATACAAGCATTTGACTCAAACAATACTAATATGTATGTTTATATCTCATTGTTATCGTTCATGTTCAATCTGTTCTTTAAAAACAAATTTGGATTTCTCTTACATTTATCTTTTGCAAAATACCTTTATATGTAGTTAAGACGAAGTTAAAAACAAAATAAAGCATTTTCACAAAATGTTTGATACATGAACAATAAACAATAAAAACAAAACATACATACGGAAGCAAATAAAATCAAATAAACAAACAAACAAACAAATAAAGCTTGGGTTGCCTCCCAAGAAGCGCTTTTCTTTATTAACGAGTCTTGTAGCTAGACTCAAAGTCACGCCCTATTATGTGACCTCGTCCCGTAATATGATGTATCCATTGTTGATAGAATCCTTGCCATCATAGTGGTAATGTTTCAATCGTTCGACATTCACAGTCATCTCTCCACCTTTTTCATTAATCAGGATTACTGCCCTATTTTGACATAAGCTTTTGATTGTAAATGGTCCATACCACCAAGATTTCAGTTTATCAGGAGGTAATTTTATTCCTGAATGGCTTAAAAGTATCAACTCCCCTCTCATAAACTTGTCAGTATCTTCAATCTGCTGATTACATTCGGCTGCAACTTCTTTAGACACCATATTTCTCTTTTCCTCTTCCCCTCCTCCAGTAACTTGGGGATTCTTGATCCTCACTTCCCAAGCAAGGATCGCACTCCGGACGCGATTATTAGATGCATTAGGGTTGGTTGAGAGCATTTTCTGCATTTTGCACATCCCAACATTCCACGGGGTCATGTGAAAGTGAACTCTTCTTCGCCCCGACCTGAGCTCTATTATCCCCATTTCATATTTGATGGTAGCTCGTGCTGTAGCAAGGAATGGTGCTCCCAGGATTACTGGTATGTAGTCATTCTCCCTATCATCAAGAATCATGAAGTCAATGGGGTATAGGAATCCTGCTATGTTCATTAATACATCCTCTGCAATTCCTAAGGGGTACACATAAGAATAATTTTCGAGGGACAATCTGATGCGGGTAGCGTGATGCGTGGTTTTGTGACCTTACAACAGGTTTTACCTCTCGAGGGATCTCAAGAGGCTTACAACCCCACCAGGCAGTGTACCTGACCGATGTAGTATAGGATAGTGGTAAGTACGGGGGATTGATCGTTCTCTCACAGGGAATAGTGTTCGTTAGGACAGAAAAACTACTCTAATAGGTCTAAAGGTGAAGGAAGATTCTTTTTGTATTTTTATATTTTTAGGAAAGAGAATAAAATCTCGGTTTTGAAGGAGTGGGCGGAATTAGTTGCTAGTCAACTAACCCAAAATTACTACTATTGCAAAAGAAAATAAAATAACTAAACTATTTGGTTGTGAAAACAATATGGGGAAAAGTGTGTTTACTTAGACTTCATTACTCCCTAACTATCTTTTACCGGTTAATTGATATGTATGTTACTTGTGTGGATGAAGGGTGTATTCCTAATAACTCATGGAGTGGCATACATATCTCTCCAATTCTATGAGCTCTTATCTCCTCCTATGCCATGCACGGCACAACCATAGGGATTGTAAACAGTGGCTCATGCGTTAAATACTACCTTAATAGCCTAGTATGCCTTGGCTACATGTTTCCCAAGACGTTCAAGCACGTTACCATAAAGGAGGTTGGCCAGTTTTCTTGAGCCTAACATTGATGGAACAATCATCCCAACAAACAACAACACATCAATTAACCAATAATTAATAGTTAGGTTTCATTAGATCTAAGCAAACACAAGAAAATTTAGCTACACATGTTAATTAAAAGACAAGCAAAAGAGATAATCAACCAACACATAGACATATTGATTGAATTAAAGTGAAGACTTATCTTTAATTAAGCATGAGGGTTCCAAGGGTTGGAAACCCTAAAAAGTACAGAAAATTCGTCTAGGGTTTGGTGCCAAAAGTTCTCCACAAAGTTCCACACTTAATGAATGAAAAATAGAAAACTATATATAGATTTTACATTCTGACGGCGTCAGGTTATAGAGGCTGACGCCGTCAGCTCGCCGCCATTAGGTTTCTCGGATGGCCTAGATCCACTTCTGACGCCGTCACTCTCTATTCCTCTCTGGGCCGTCACTCTTTAACTCATAACCTGACGGCCTACAACTTCTAACACCTGACGGCGTCAGGTGTTAATTTCCAAAATCTTTCTGGCCCGTCATTTGATAATTGGTTTCCACTCTTTTGTCAAGGCTTGCTGACGGCGTCACCTTGTGACTCTGACGCCGTCATGTTGTAATTTCTGCTTCTTTTGAGACTTTGTCGTTTTCTTCACTTTTATGCTCCAAAAACGTCCAAATATGCATGTTTTCCAGAATTCTTCTCAAAAGTACCTAAAATGACAAAAGGAACGATTTAGGGCAATATTTGATCACATTTATACGAATTAGGGCTTAAATGACCCCCTAAAAGCGTAACACTTTTCGTCTCATCATAGCGGTTGGTGTCTTATTGGTTAATTGAGCATAAATGGATAAGGGCATTATGTTCACCTCGGACCCCTGATCGGCTAAAGTCTCCAGATACTTTAAATCTCCTATGACACATAATACTTCGATGTTTCCGTAGACCGCCTGTTTTTTATTGACTTTCCGGGTGAGAATACTTTGACACAGTGGACTTATGAATAATGTCTCACCCTCCTTCTTCTTCTTCCCTTTATAGCCTTTTGGTGTGTAATCTATCCCACTGTTTTACACCAATTATCAATAGTCTTTTTATTAATTCTGTGTTTTAGATAATACCCTATGGTGCGGGATTCATGTGGCTGTTCAATAGAGGGTTCCTCTTGTCCTTTATCTGAGCGCGATTCTTTAACTGAATCACTCTCGTTAGCTTCGTTGGTTGCAATGAGGTCGTCCTTGACTATTGGTCGCTCTTCCTTTTCCCTGTAGTCCGTATGAACAATAGAGATAGAGTTAACAAACTTGGTGGTGTGTGTGTCGCTTTCTTTCCTTACTAACACCTTTTCCAGAGTTTTTGTTTTCGTGTACTCCTTCAACAGGCTCATCATCTCCGCCATCTTTTCTTGCATCTCCTCTTTCTGTTTATAGACGGCCTCCTCGAATCTAGCCAACCTTTCAGAATGGGTTGACATATATTCTCTCATTCGAGCCTAGAATTTTGGGCTGAGGTCGTGAGGAGGTGAATAGGGTCGAGCATACTTTTGGAAGGTTTCGGCGTTCTCCCTAAGAGGTGATTCAGACAACGGTGTTGGTTTTATGTCTGAGATAGAGTTAACTGTTGCTCGTTGTGGACTTAAGGGTCTCTTTTGTTTTTCAATCAGATAGTCAACCCTTTTTTCAAGTTCACAAAGGCTTTCTTCAGAGAGTTGAGTAGTCTTGTAACACCATAACCCGATAAGGGTAGAAGTGCCACATTATGGTGACATATCAAAGCAAGCACAAGCATACATCTCAAGTAATACAAATGAGTATCAAGGTTACAAGGGAGACTGAAGTACAAGTACAAAAGAAAGTACTACAAATGAGTAAGTCTGGAATGTACAAAAGCTCCTACTAATCCAAAAGCTGTCAATGTAAAGTCTTCTAAGTCCAATGCACTCTTAACTCATAACCCAGCTTCCTATTAAAACCTGCCGCAGGAAAAGAAATGCGGCTGAGCTACGAGAGCCCAGTGAACAGATATGGAAGTAACAAGCAATATAGAATGATATATATATATAAGACAAGGGAAGGATAAAGTAAAGCATAAAGGAAGTACAACCAAAGTAAGAAGAACATGTATTAAAGTTGTAAAGGTGTAAGGTATAAAGGTATAATGGTCAGGTCAGTTATCCACCATGAGCCCAAATCCAATCAAGTATCAAGTCAAGTCAAGTAATCAAGTAACCATGCATCCGGAGGGGAGACCTCGGGATACCAAGTATAGTATAAGGGGATACCTCCAAGGGTTGGAGTAGCTAGCTCCCAAGATGTGAGGGGTTGCAATGCACGCAAGTCCGGTCAACAAGTAAATATATAATGTAGTCCAAGTCATAATCATAATGGCCGTAGCCCAAGCAAGTATCAAGTCAAGACAAATCTAGGATGCAACCATACGCCCCTGTAAACAAGTCATAATCATAGCAGTAGTAGATAATCAAGTAGGGACGGTGTGGTACATCTCTCCAACCACACTAGAGTACATAGCATTGGTGCATCAATGCTATGGTTGTGGCTTCTCTACAACAAGTAATACCAAGTATACAAGTGGTGGCTCGTAGTCTCAACTGTGGGTTAAGGGTCAAGTCAAATATCAAGTATACAAGTACAAGGTTCATATCAAGTGGTTCAAGTCAAGAGTCCATATCAAGTGGTTCAAGTAAAATTTCATATCAAAGGTTCAAGTCAAGATTCAAATAAAAAAGGTTCATTATCAAGGCCCATAGTAAAAAGATTCAAGATGGAAAGGTTTATACCAAGGTTCATGCTGAGAAGGTTCATGTGGATTTCATGTTTAAGGTTCAAGGTAAAGGTTCAATAGTGAGAGAGTACGTAGAGTTTAGTGTAAAGGTTCATGTCATAAGTTCAATGTAGAGATTCATATTAGGTTCCAAATAAAAGTTTATGGCAAGGGTTCAATTCAAATGTTTATGTCAAATGTTCATTTAAAAGAAATCTTTTAATAATGGTTCTCATGAAATAAAGGTTTTCAATACGGTAGTCCTTAAAATAAATATTCATAAAATTAGTGAAACTTCATATAAAAGTGGTGTTACATAATGTTCATAACCCTCATTTAAAAATAGTTTTTCCTCAAAACATTTTCATAATATAATTACTAAATTTTTTTCACATCCGGTTATAATATTAAAAGCACTTTCAAAATATCAAGGGTTATATCAAGTTCAAGTCAAGGTTTGTGTAATACCTGAAATTTAAAACTTTGCAAAATTACCAAAATGCCCTTATAACTTGAAATTTTAACAAAAGCTATAATAAAATACAAATAAAATCCCAAACACTTGGAAAACTTTAACAAATGTTAAATATTAATTTTGTTGGGACATTTGACTTATTTAAAACTTAGAGTAAATATGTACCATGCCTAAAAATATTTATACAAGTCCAAAATGATATTAAATGGTACTTAACTTAATAAATAAATAAGTAAATGATATAAAAATTTGGAAACTAATAAAATTCTGAGTTGGTCTC
Source organism: Artemisia annua (assembly GCA_014162995.1). NCBI lineage: Eukaryota > Viridiplantae > Streptophyta > Magnoliopsida > Asterales > Asteraceae > Artemisia > Artemisia annua. The sequence goes on along the minus strand of LBNU01008608.1, from coordinate 124,983 downwards.
ATCCTAATCACCAAAAAATTGGCCAAGACCACCCCATATTCCCTATATATTTTACCAAGTCTAATTACCAATTAAAAACATATTAAAAACCCTAATATCCTCCCAAAAAAATCAAAACCGACGGCTACATAATTTTCCAAGGGTCTAAACCATTTTTCCTGAACGTGTTGTGGATCATAAAAGGTGATAAAAATAGTGGGCAAGGCTGTGGAGTGATCGGGAACTCATTGGGGATTTGTTTGTGTCGTTATTTTCTAGTCGAGAAGAACAAAATCAACACCATTCGATCCATTCATTCCAAACCACTTTGGGTAATTTTGTATCACTCCTTATACCCTATATAATCTGTATAAAATACTAGAATTGATCCATGCATGTTTAAAGAGGCCATACGAATTAAAGAAACAAAAAAAACCCTAATTTCATGCAAATTAATAAATCGGCCCATATGAATTTTGTGAAGTCATATCTGATTTTTTTTTCTTCTATGATGTATATGAAACCTATAAAAATTATTGGTTTAATTGTATGAAGCCTAAAATAATTATTTGAGATGTGTTTGTATTTCGGATTTAATAAAAAGAAAAGAAAATAGAAAAAGCTAGGGTTATGGTTTTTGGCAATTTTGTGGATTAATGAATCATATAATGATGCTATAATGATTATTTGATGTTATGGAAAAATCTATGGTTTGTGTTTTAGGGTTTTACTTAAAACCGATTTAAAGGATAAAATGTAAAGGGGCTATCTTGAAATTTTTGAAAGTATGGGACCATTTTTGTAACTCTTGTAAATACAGTAGGATAATGGGAAAAATAATGATTAGGACCAAAGATGCATATTTTGAAAGTTTGGGATTTAAATTGTAATTATAATAATCATTGAATTCGAATTGTAAATAAATTAAATAGAAGGGTTTGTTCTGTAGATATGGTAAATTCATGTTGATTCATACATAATGCGATGTGAAGGGTAATTTGTGTAAATATTGGAAATTGAGGGGCTAATGTGTTAATATGAAATTGTTAAGGATTATTTTGTTAATTTGGAAACTTAGGGGACTAATTATGTAAATACATAATTTCGGCTTAAATTAATGTTAAAAGGACTAAAATGGTAATTTTATGATACTTGATGGACTTATTTTCTTATTTGATTAATTATGTGATTTATATGTTAATTTGATAATTAAAGGGTTTAAATTGTAAACATTATAACTAGAGGGACTAAAAATGTAAATATGAGATACTTGTCATGAATTCGACTTGAAATGACACTTGAGGGGCTGTTTATGACATTTTATATAGTCGTGGTGCTTGCATGATAATTATATATAAGTTAAAGGTTTAATTATGGTAATTATGAAATTAAAAAGGGTTAAATGGTAACTTTTGAAACTATAAGGGTGTAAAGTGTAAATCTGATATGTTTGACTTATGTGACTTTTATATGAATGCTATGAGATGATTAGTTGCAATTATGAACCCTCAACTTGTTAAAATGACACTTTTAACCCTAATACATGTTCTGTGACCAAATGAAACCCTAATCTCA
>LBNU01008608.1:87973-122719 GCA_014162995.1 Artemisia annua | reverse complement strand
AAAGAAATACCTTTATGATCATTATGATTTTCAATGAACGAAAAACCTCTAAATCTGCTTCCTTATGAAAACTTTCACACTTGTAAACCTTGAACCATTGATATGAACCCTGCTACCTTTATTCTGATATTTTCCTTTGCTTATGATTCCCTATGCCATTGCTATGATTCCCTTTTCTGATTGAACTTTTATCTGAACTACTTACTATCTGAATTGCTATCTGAACCATTGATATTGAACTTATGAAATATGAACCTTCATATTAAAACCTGTTTTACTCTTATGAAACTTAAACCTTTTCAAAGGATGAACTTCTGATTTTAAACTCGTTTAAAAGGATAGATTTCTGGTTTATGAACTTTTTGAAAGTCAAACCTCTGATTTATAAAACTGCTCATCTGATAAAATCTGACATATAAATATCTGATATGATCTGTATAATCTGAACTTTGATTTATCTGGACATTTAAATTCTGATATGAAATCTGAACTTTTGTAAATTAAACTTGACCATTCAGTATGAAACCCGGGCTATCACTAGGCATGGGGGTTCCATGTCCGTGTCATTGATGCACCAGTGACATGACTCATGTGTGGGTGAGTGATTTCTCACACCGTCCCTTTGATTATGGTCTGCACGTGAATGGGTAAGGGGCGAATGGATGCATCCTAGGTCTGTTATCTGTTATCTGATATCTGGAATCTGTTATTATTATCTGTTATCTGGTGAATGCGGCTGTGTTTGCAATACACGTCCTTCACAACCCATTGAGGTCACCCCTCTGTTTACATGTGATATTCTGAGGCCTCCCCTCTGGATTTCATATGAGGATGCTACTGATATTATCTGGTCTGTTCTGGGCACGTGGTTGAAATACTGAATATGAAACCTAAACTTAAACTTTATCTGGTACCTTTATATTTACTTTTACACTTAAATTATATTTTTAATCCTTACATTTACTGTTACAGTTAACCTCTACATTATTTCTACCTTATTTAACTTTACCTTCATATTCTAACCATGTTACACCTTTCTGATACTTATCCAATGCAACATATTCTGTCTTTCTTTTCTGTATCACATTACTTTGTTGTTATATCTGTTCACTGGGCTTTTTAAGCTCAGCCGCGTTTTCTTTCTTCCGCGGCAGGTTTTAGAAGGAAGCTGGGTTATGGGTGAAGAGTGCAATTAGGAGCTTTTAGAGAGGATTGCTTGATGAGTTATAGTGTCTCCGAAGATGCTTTAGATTAGTCTTTGTACATAGTTCTGATATTGTATTCTTTTATCATAGAACCTTTGTAACACTTGTATCCTTTTGTATCATTAAACTTTATGCTTGTGTTTGTTCTGATTGACACCATGAATGTGACACTTTAGCCCTTGTCGGGTTGGGGTGTTACATAAGTTGTGGTGTGTCGTGAGATTGGTTCTAGCTAGAATTAGGACCCGACATTTAGCTTAGTGTCGTAAATTGGTGTAAGCAAAAGTCGTGTAAGGTTTTCTCCGCCATAAGGGAGCTTGTTGACATAGTGAAGAAAACTCCCGAGTTAGGTGCTCGGGGAGTGGAGTAGGACGAAGAGGAGATTCGTAGCCGAACCACTATAAATCCTTTGTCTCACGGTGCCATTCTTCCATCTCTATCTTTTTACATACTTACTTACATACTTGTCAATTTATATACTTGTTGATATCGTAGTTTACAATTGTGCAAGTCTTTTGGTATCATATAAAGTTTGGATTGGTATTTTCATAAACAAAGTTTTTGTAAATTAAAAAGACGTAAAACTATTCAACCCCCTTCTAGTTTCCCACATAAACTCTATGAATTAACCAAATCAAAGCACTGTTATTATAAGAAATAAACGAAAGGAAAGAAACGTGAGATTCATATCAAAATACACAAATGCTGGTTTCATATAAAAGAAAGGAATAGTAACAACAAATTTACTTATTTTACGTGTAACAAGATAACGTATGATTTTTAGTTTTAAATTTATTTCCTTATCTTTACAAGAAATACAAACACTCTCGGGCAGTGTACCCAATTGCGTATAGCATATACTTACTAAGACCAAGTACTTCGCAAAAGAGAGAGAATTCTTTTGTTATAAGCAAATTATGAAAACAGTAAATATGGGGTGTTAATGTGTTATGTTTTATATCCAAATGACCGATATTTTAAGAAAACAAATAAACAAAACAATAAAGAAAATAACGAGTAAATTATATTAAATGAAAATCAATAAGAGAGAAATTGTGTTCACTTAATTATTCCCCTAATAACCTAACAACGTGATATGCACGTGCAATGTCTAACCAAGCTCCTAAATATAGTGTAGGTCTAGTCATTAACTACCTTTATGTTTGGCCAAAATTTGACCCAATTGTTTCCGACATGCATGTATTTGAACATAAAAGAGCTAGAGTTACTCAATGAAAAAACAATGAGTGTGTTACTCGCTCAAGAATCGGTGAGTCTCTTACTCACTAAATAATCAATGAATAGTTTACTCCCTGATAAGAAGTCAGTGAGTGTTGCATAAATCTTTTTCAACAATAAGCTTCAGAGACACCGAAGACCAACTAAAGAAACACTTTATCTCACTGATGTGGTATCAGTGAGTAAAGTACCTGAGCTACAAAAAACATCAAAGGCACTGAGACAAACATGAGATTTAACAAAGTCTCCCTGAATCTGAATAACTCTATCTCTAAAACAAACATGAAATACATGTGGGAACTTTTTGTGAAGATAAGCTAAAAGCAACTACAATAAAGTCAAACAAGTATGAGGAGTTGGTATAAAGGTGGGAACAGTTGTCAACACTATTTTCTAAAGTATGGTTGTTGCATTTTCAAGAATAGAAGCATTTAATAGAAGATGTAATTTTCCACTAGATGCATGACGTGTCTCAACAACCCCATGTGTTACCCTCGTATCCCAGCCTATATAAGAAAATGTTTAATAGAGAGATAGATAGTGATTCTACACACAAAAATAGTACAAATGTATTATAGTGATAGGCTCCTCATCTCCTTGAATCACTAGCTAATCTTAGGGTGCGTTTGGTTTGTAAGTGGGATTGGAATTGGATTCGGATTTGAGAAAGGTTTGAAAGAAATGGAGTTGATATAGGAGAGAGAAAAATAAGAATAATTAATTAAAAAAAATATATTTTAAAAGTTAGTTAATAGAAGAATTAATGATGTTGTACTTTTTTTATTAGTTTTTTTAGTGTATTGTGAAAGGGTAAATTAATGTGGGACCCATGTTGGTTTTAGATTTGGCAAAAGACACCTCCCTTGCCGAATGAGTTTTTGGTACAATGGCCCACATTTTTGGAATATAAATTTGTACCAAACAACTATTATTAAGAATGAAAGGATTCCTTTAATCCAAAAGTGTCAAACCAAACTGGCCCTTAAAATGTACGTGGCTTGGTTAATCATACCTCCTAACCTTTTAAGATTATTTTCTCGACAAAACTGATCATTTTTAACTTTAATTTGTTTTTGTCTTCTAGAGGTTTTTTTTACTAAATATAAGTTAAGAGGTGTTTGGATTAGCTTAATTAACGGGCTTATCGGCTTATTGAGATTTAAAAAGCCTATACATTCCCTTTTTTCTACTTACTAGTTTATCATCTTGAATTATGGCTTATTCAAGTCTATGAGTTCAAAGTGATTAGCTCAAAAAAAGTGAGCTTATCATATTTTATCAAATCTTAATAAGGTGATAAACTCGTTAAACATGCTTATCCAAACACCTACTAAGAAAAAAACTACGGTGTCTGTCAAATAGCGATGAAATTAACATAAATTTGATCTAAAAAGTACAATATGTCACTTTCCGAGTAATCTTATCATTCACTTAAAAGATGGTGTTGTACGTAGATTTCTGAAATATGAATGAAGTGTATCTGCTGCTGATTGTAACATATATGCAGTTAACAATACAATGGACAGTACTTCAAAAGATGGTGTCCTGGATACAGTAATGCAGGATGCGGTTCGAGTGTGTGAACTTGCTGATATGCTTACCAAATTAGTATATATTACATTCACTGGGACTTCTTAGGAACAGTAGCTTTTTTGCTACAGTGCTCTTGCTCCCCTTTGTATAAAACTCACTAACTCTTATTTTCCCACTTATTTCCCCATTCTAGACCTTTCTTCACAGTTCTCCTTCTCCACCTTCACCCTCAGAAACACACACTCACACACACACGAAATGCAATAATCGAACACACCTTCTCCCCTGATTCATCAAACACACACATCTATGTTTTCTTTCTCAGATCTACCATCAATCAAAAAAATGATCGGCTAATCCTAAATCAATTTCAGGTTATGCCCTCTTTATATTTATTAGATCTACGGTTCATCAATTTTTTTGATTCCAGTTTTATTTTAATTTTTTTTTGATAAAAAGTTGGTATTTTTATTCACATGTTTATGTTTAATTGCAGGTTTTAATACATAACATCTGTGAAGAAAGGTCTAGAAAAACCCACAAATGAGGGAACAAAAAGCCACAAATGATCGGCTCAAGAAAAAAAGTACCATGTTGATCTTTAGGGGTTTGGTTAAAGGTTTGATTGCAGTTAATCAAGAGACAAAAAATTAGGTTTTTGCTCAAGAAGATGAGGAATTAGGTGAGATACCTGAAAAATATAATTCCTGATATCGCGTTTTTTTGGATAAACTTAGGGTTTTCATTTAATTTGGGTTTTTTTCCGTTATTTTTCTGTTTTTTAATAAATTTTTAGGGGTTAATTTAGGTTATAGGCTTATAGTGAATGGGTTTAGTTTTTATTTAATGAGATTATTGGTTGGATTAATATTTGTGGTGTTTTGATTCTTTTGTAGGAAAAATGTCAAGCTGCTAATATGTGACCATACGCTATCTGCACGAAACAGTATTTACCTTTTTGAATGGGATGCATGAATTGCAAAGAAGGATGTAGTGTCGTTGGCATGTTTTTTTTATCCAAGGTAGTTGTATGCTTATTTTATTTTTGATATAACTAAGAATCTGTTTAGAGTGTATGTAAAGTGAATAGAACCGAATTGCTCAGGGCTATGTAATTTCTGATGTTAAGATGAGTAGTTTTAGGGCTGTGTATTTGGTTAGCTTCCTACTAAATAGTTGTTTCTACATAAACCATATTTAAGGATCATCTTTTTCAATGTCCTTTAATAAGTAGTAATAAGTAATCATAGACACACATTAAAATTGTGCATTTGCTTACGGCATGTATGTAAAACAACTAACTACCTAGCCACAGTTTTGGTTGTCTTAACAATGCCATATCCGATATGTTTATGCAAAGATGAAGTTGGCGCTTTTGAATAATCAGGTTGCCACTCTTGGTGTTTTGCTTATGGAGATACATAAAGTGCAATTTGGCTGTAATTCGATAGTCATCGATTTTTTTTCGTGTTTAAGGTCATGTCGTTTGCTGAATGTTTCATGTTGATGAGACGAAAAATGTTACGTTTTTAGGGGTCGGTTTGAGTCCTAATTCGTATGTTTTTGGTTTGGATTTCACCCAAAGTCGTTTCTTTTCTCATTTTAGGTACTTTTGAAGGGAAAATCACAAAAGAAGCATTTTCGGGCATTTTCGGAGTGAAAAAGTGCGGAAAACAACAAAAAAACTCAAAAGACCTTGAAGATTACAGAAGGTGACGCCGTCACACTCTACAAAGTGACGACNCTTTGTGTTTAGATACCAATTTAGTAGCACCCCAGTGACATGTATGCTTCCGCTGGACCCAATTTTGGGGGTGTTACAGTAAGTGAAGTCAAGGATTGGAAAAAATACTCGTGACGGGCCAGAGAGTTCGTAGTGCAATTTGGTGACGCCGTCAACCAAGGCCGTCAGATCTGGAACCAGCAATTATGACCACGTCAAGGAAGGCCGTCAGGAAACCCTAATCGCCGAGCTGACGACGTCACCTATTGGGCTGACGCCGTCAGCCCGCGTTTTCTATATATATAGAACGATTTTTCTTTATTTTAAATAACCTAGTGGAACTTTAGTCGAATTTTGGAGTGGAGAACTCTAGGGTTAAACCCTAGTACGTGTATTCCAGACCTTAGAGGGTATCCTAACCCCTCTAACTTGCATGTTTAATCCAAGATAAGTCTTTATTCATACAATATGTCTATGTGTTGTGTGATTTATGCTTGTGCTTGTCTTTCTTTCAATATGCTAGGCTAATTTACCTTGTGTTTGATTAGATCTAATGAAACCTAACTATTGATTATCATGTGATGTGTATGTTGTGATTGTTTTTGGGTGAATGTTTCATCTACGTTAGACTAGAGAAAACTGGCTAATCTCCTATACGGTAACAAGCTTGAACGTCTTTAGAAACGTGAATCGTATGTGCGTTATCGATTTTTGGTCAATTTATGAAGAAGAGAAAGAGAAATATATGACGGTGTATCAACTACCGTGAACCTAACTAAATCACTATCCGAAATCATTAACCCTTTCCGCGTATTAATAAATGATTTAGTCTATCTTTGAAACTCAGTGATCTGATTTCAACTAATGGACTGAAGAAGCAACCTTAGGAGCTTCTAAGAAATGGGTTAAATAATCAAAGATAACCTCCGTAAAGTATTGCAGTTGTTATGAAGAAGGAAGGTAATGAGAAGTGATTCTGAAGCTACCTTTGTGCTCATTTTGTGAACCCTGATGATGCCAATTGTATTGGCTAAATTGTCAACTATTCTTATGCATCAAATGGAATTTATGTTTCTCGAATGTTTAGACAAATGGTCATTGTATGACTCATTAGTACGTTTAGAAACAACGAAGAACAGGAGAATCAATGGTGCAAGTTGTTAGAAATATGACAATCAGTTGTATTTCCCAGAAGTCTGATGTAGGTTGAGGCAACGGTGTTCTCAATTGAGAATATGGCTATAAACTCCGACAACAGAATTGAGAAGCCGAAATCTCCTGAACCATGTAGGAGATTTGAAGGTTCTTACAAGTTGCGTTACTGTTAATAAATTCGTGAACAGAAAGGGACAGCTCAGTCTGTTTGAAAATGAAGTTCTGGAAAAGATGAAATAGAGATATGCTTTCGCACTCGCAAGTGGTACCTTACTTAGAATGCTTCTAAGAGAAACTCGGTCATGAACGTACATATTGCAGGAAGATGATTGTTTATTCATCAAGTCAACTACAACGTATGAGAATTTTGTTCACTGCATGAGCTGGAATTGACAACAGAAGTGGTTACCCCGAAGAATGAAAGACGATCCCTATCAATAATATTATTCATTCAAGATTTTAATTAAGGTTTGGTCAAGTTAAGTGTTCAAGATGTCAATTCTGCAAGATTAGGGTTTAATATGACAACTTTCCATACTTTAGGGTTTATTATACAAATATGCCAAAGTTCAAGGTTTAAATTACAATTTTCCATATTTATCACATTAGTCCAATAGTTAACAATAATTACCAATCACTCCCTTGAGTTTACAACCATTGCAAATCAAACCCTTAATTTACATGATTTCCAAAATAAGTCCTTATTAATATTTGTTTTACAAGTATAACCATATTTAATTCAATTAACACTTGTAACCCTTAATTTATCAAAAGTATATCATTTCAACCCTTAATACAATCTTTATTCAAAACAGCCCCTTAACTTTCAATAATTTCCCAATCAAATTAATTTATAATTAATTTACCATTTAAACATTCTAGTTCCAAATTTAACACACAATACCCCCATATTATATTTTATACCAATTACTTCTGGTCTAATATCATTTTCAAAAATGGCCAACAAGTTTGCATAATTACAAAACACACCTTTATATTATATTGATTAAATCGGTAATTAATTAATTAAACAAATATCTATCCCCAATTTACCAAATTATGAAATAATTATTTTAAGCATCCTCAAACCTTAATTTAACCAGAAAATTACAAAAACTCTAATCCCAAATCGAATTGGTTCATTAATCAATTTATTCATTTTATTCTCCATTTATAATTTTTGCTGATTAACAAATAAACAAAATAAATTAACAAACCATGGTTCTAGGCCTCAAATAATTTCAAATATAATTTTTACAGGTTTCTTACATCATATTACATATTGTAAAAATATGTTTGAGGTTTACAAAAATTATTTAGAGTTGTGTAATAAATTATACGAATTTAGGGTTTTAATCATGTTTAATTCCATATGGCTAATATAACATGCATGGATCAAAACCAATATTTTTCTAGGATCACGTATGATGTGAAAAGAGTATAAAAATTACCAAATGATTTTTATGATGAACGAATGAGTTGTGAGATATTTATCATTCCCGGCTGTATTAAAACAAGAATAAAAATTCGAACCAATCAACCCAAGCTCCAAGAATTCGAACCCTTATTTTTATAAACTTCTTCCAATACCAAAGAACCCAGGAAAAATACGAAAACCTTGTGGAAAATTCATGGAGGTCGATTTGTGGATTTGTGGTTGTTTTAGGGTTTTATAAATAAAACCGTGTATAATATTTTGAGAGGAGGATATACGTTTGATATGATCTTGTGAAAAGGTATAGATAAAACCATGTAATATGATATATATACACTAATAATATGTGTGATCATATTTGGAAACAATATATATAATTGATCTCTAATTAACTTGATTGATCTAATTTAATTTTCTTGTAATTATCTTTAAATCGTACATATTGGGAGAAATACACAAATTTTCGGATTTCCATACTTAATTAGTGTTAGGACCATATTTTTTAATGTTAAAATTATTTAGGATATATATAATACATAGATTTTTATTTAGTTATAACTTTAATTTAACTTTAAATTATATTAATTATACATTTTACATGTTTTCTAGAATATTAAATATGTAGAGGGGTAGTTTGGTCATTTTGATCACGTAGAAATTATGGGTTTTACAAATTTTCCCCTCTAAAAGGAAATTTCGTCCGTGAAATTGAAGATATACAAATCAGGTGAAAACGTATCAAATTATGCAAAACGCGAAAACTTGGTTTCTCATGACCCTATCTTGTCGATCTAAGATGGTTTCCATTTCACAACAAATGAACATGCCAAAATCATATGAATAGGATGTCGCATGCAAAGAATGATAAGGGTGATCCCCTCGGAAGAGATACGCGGAAGATGTTGTGAACATGCGACAGCTGAGGAGATAGAGTTAGACGATAGGAAACCTCACCTCCCCCGAAAGTACAAGTATCACAATTGGTCCAAATTAGGTTTCACATAATCCCGATCCTTACTCAAACCATCCAAGTAACGATCTCACAGACGCGAAACGTATAAGTAGTAAAACACATGTGTACCCCCTCAAAATGAACAAAGGCATTCAAGCAGATAGAAGACAATTCAATCGATAACATCGGACGGCAGAAAGCTCTACAATGAACCCTAAGATCATTATCAAGATACAAAGGTCAACAAACATATTCTCGAAGATCCAAATGTATCAAATCATACGGCAATAAGGAAGATCAAACGTATAGGTCGAAAGAACCTAAAGTCTCACTAATCGCAGATAGTCGCCAACAAAACAAAAGTCTAAAGCTTCTCTTAGGCACTACTCAAGATATCCTATGAACACAATAAGTGCACTTATATGACGTCATTATTATCACGTTGATCAGGCGTCATAATACTAGCCTCACATAATATTCCCTCATGATGGTCATACTCTATCTCAAGATCGTGAAACCAAATCTATAAACCACCTAATAGTCCAACTAAGACTTAGGGTTGGCCCTAGTCAAAGATCAGTAACGGAACAATGTCGACAAGACAAGTGAAACTCGTAAAGACGCAACAAAATAAAGAAATATAACCAAGAGGAAAACGGAACTACTCGTAAGAGTAACAGAAATCATAGAATGTCCATCAAAAGCAAGGTACGTCGTCAAAAGAGTTAATCCATTCATAACATAAATTTCAAGGTTCCAAGCTCGAGTAGTCGGTCCATGTTTGTCCATCAGCTCATAGGGTGAAAAGGAAAAACAATAAACTTGAGTCTGGTTCCTCAAGCCTTCGGCAGTTCTTCATGGAATTGTGGTGTGGAATTGCGAATTTCTGTCTTGATCACCGAGCATCCTTCCATCCACAAATCTGCTTCTGCTCTCAATTCATCTTAGTACAACTAAAATGAATAGAGAAGCAAGACTGCGTGTCTTCAACAGGTCTTCTATCACAGCTCCAGGTTTTTTAGGTAACACCGCCGCTGCCAACTCCAGGTCATGTGATAATAGTTCGTCTCCTACAGTCTGGTTGTCTTGATGCCCGAACCGAAATCTCCATGTGCTGCATGAGGCAACGTCAGTCGTGAGCATCTTCCATGGTAACAAATTCAAGTGATTTAGAGTTATCAAAACAAGGTAAAACGAAGTAGATTGTTAAAGGTCACAAATCGAATACGGCAGTCCATGGTAGCTTATGAAGGGCCATCCAGTCCAAAATCAAGAGGCCTCAAAATTAGATGTACCAAAAGTAAACGAATACATAGAACGAATACGGTCGTCAAACTGGATAGATAGTTCATATATCAGAGTCAAGTACATGGTTCGTCAAAAGTATCGAGATGGATAAGCAAACATTTCAAAGGTTAGGATCTGGTGTAGTTCATTAGTACAAGTGATAGGTAGAGTGTGAATCAACATCGTAGGGTTGTCAAAAATGAGGTGTACGGGATATCAGTCTTCGGTATCATCATGTTCAGCTAACAATGTCATAAGGAGATATTATCAAAATCACAATCTTCCAAGGAAACTGGTTAGAAAACAAGGTTCACCATTCAAAGGGAGGGAACAAAACTCCTATATCCATGGTTAATAAATATTACAATTTTCGTAGGGAAGAATTGGATTATGCAAAGTCAAGTAGTATCAAACGACACATTGTGTCTAACATAAGTACGAAATTCAAAGAATGTGTCAAACACATTATGGTTGAATAATCTTCGGAACGATCAGAAAGGTATCAAAATGTTTATCAAGCAATTCAGAGATGGAGATCAAAATCAGATAGTGAAACTCGAATGGTGCAAGGTATCAATGTAGTGTCCGGAGTATTCCAACTTACTTGGAAATCAAAACATGAAATGCGAGACTTTTAACTTATGAGGCACCAGTTCTTATAAGGCCTAAAGGCAAAGGCAAGAATCAGAGTAATGCGGAAGCAAGTGTCACAAACATGGATGTCCTAGTCTACCCATTCCTCACCGGTCAAAACTTATGCTCCTATGGGAAGATCTTAAGGCAAAAATATCAAAGGTTATCTTATGAGCGCCTACAGTGGAAACTTAGTGGTCCAAACTTTACAGGTCAAGGTTTAATGTACTACAAGTCGCAGCCTGTTCTCTGATACCATAAGTGTAACACCCCAACCCGATAAGGGTAGAAGTGCCACATTATGGTGACATATCAAAGCAAGCACAAGCATACATCTCAAGTAATACAAATGAGTATCAAGGTTACAAGGGAGACTGAAGTACAAGTACAAAAGAAAGTAGTACAAATGAGTAAGTCTGGAATGTACAAAAGCTCCTACTAATCCAAAAGCTATCAATGTAAAGTCTTCTAAGTCCAATGCACTCTTAACTCATAACCCAGCTTCCTACTAAAACCTGCCGCAGGAAAAGAAATGCGGCTGAGCTACGAGAGCCCAGTGAACAGATATGCAAGTAACAAGCAATATAGAATGATATATATAAGACAAGGGAAGGATAAAGTAAAGCATAAAGGAAATACAACCGAAGTAAGAAGAACCTGTATTAAAGTTGTAAAGGTGTAAGGTATAAAGGTATAATGGTCAGGTCAGTTATCTACCACGAGCCCAAATCCAATCAAATATCAAGTCAAGTCAAGTAATCAAGTAACCATGCATCCGGAGGGGAGACCTCGAGATATAGTATAAGGGGATACCTCCAAGGGTTGGAGTAGCTAGCTCCCAAGATGTGAGGGGTTGCAATGCACGCAAGTCTGGTCACCAAGTAAATATATAATGTAGTCCAAGTCATAATCATAATGGCCGTAGCCCAAGCAAGTATCAAGTCAAGACAAATCTAGGATGCATCCATACGCCCCTGTAAACAAGTCATAATCATAACAGTAGTCGATAATCAAGTAGGGACGGTGTGGTACATCTCTCCAACCACACTAGAGTACATAGCATTGGTGCATCAATGCTATGGTTGTGGCTTCTCTACAACAAGTAATACCAAGTATACAAGTGGTGGCTCGTAGTCTCAACTGTGGGTCAAGGGTCAAGTCAAATATCAAGTGTACAAGTACAAGGTTCATATCAAGTGGTTCAAGTCAAGAGTCCATATCAAGTGGTTCAAGTCAAATTTCATATCAAAGGTTCAAGTCAAGATTCAAATCAAAAAGGTTCATTATCAAGGCCCATAGTAAAAAGATTCAAGATGGAAAGGTTTATACCAAGGTTCATACTGAGAAGGTTCATGTGGATTTCATGTTTAAGGTTCAAGGTAAAGGTTCAATAGTGAGAGAGTACGTAGAGTTTAGTGTAAAGGTTCATGTCATAAGTTCAATTTAGAGATTCATATTAGGTTCCAAATAAAAGTTTATGGCAAGGGTTCAATTCAAATGTTTATGTCAAATGTTCATTTAAAAGAAATATTTTAAAAAATGTTCTCATGAAATAAAGGTTTTCAATACGGTAGTCCTTAAAATAAATATTCATAAAATTAGTGAAACTTCATATAAAAGTGGTGTTACATAATGTTCATAACCCTCATTTTTTTAAAAATAGTTTTTCCTCAAAACATTTTCATAATATAATTACTAAATTTTTTTCACATCCGGTTATAATATTAAAAGCATTTTCAAAATATCAAGATTTATATCAAGTTCAAGTCAAGGTTTGAATCAGGTATCATAGTATAGGTTTTCAAGTCAAGGTATAAGACAAAGATCGAAGTAAGTGATTTTAACATAGGGTTCAAATCAAGGTTCAAATCAATATTATCATATCAAGTTTATTATATCAAGTGTATCATGACAAGGTTATTTCAAGGTTCACGAATCATAGTGTAAGTTTCAAGCAAGGTTCAGTTTTAAAAGGATCATAGCAAGGTTCAATAATCAAGGGAATATAACAAGGTTCAATAATCAAGGGAACATAACAAGGCTCAATAATCAAGGGAATATAACAAGGTTCAAGATATCAAAGGAAGAGGAAAGACAAGAGTGTATCAGAAACCTGTAGATAGGTTAGAATATATGTACCTTAGTTCAAAAGCAAAAAGGGAAACAAGGAAAAAGGATCATAATCCCGCTTCACTGGACCTATATGAATTGGTAACCAAGTGTTACATTAAGGTTAAACATGATTAGGTTATCTCTTTTTAGTATACTTTCCAAAAATAGTAACTTTCCAAAAATAGCAGGTTTCCAAAATTAGCAGATTTCCAAATTTAGCAAGTTTTTATATCAATAATATTATTCATTCAAGATTTTAATTAAGGTTTGGACAAGTTAAGTGTTCAAGATGTCAATTCTGCAAGATTAGGGTTTAATGTGACAACTTCCCATACTTTAGGGTTTATTATACAAATATGCAAAGTTCAAGGTTTAAATTACAATTTTCCATATTTATCACATTAGTCCAATAGTTAACAATAATTACCAATCACTCCCTTGAGTTTACAAATATTGCAAATCAAACCCTTAATTTACATGATTTCCAAAATAAGTCCTTATTAATATTTGTTTTACAAGTATAACCATATTTAATTCAATTAACACTTGTAACCCTTAATTTATCAAAATTATATCATTTCAACCCTTAATACAATCTTTATTCAAAACAGCCCCTTAACTTTCAATAATTTCCCAATCAAATTAATTTATAATTAATTTACCATTTAAACATTCTAGTTCCAAATTTAACACACAATACCCCCATATTATATTTTATACCAATTATTTCTGGTCTAATATCATTTTCAAAAATGGCCAACAAGTTTGCATAATTACAAACACACCCTTATATTATATTGATTAAATCGGTAATTAATTAATTAAACATATACCTATCCCCAATTTACCAAATTATTAAATAATTATTTAAGCATCCTCAAACCTTAATTTAACCAGAAAAATTACAAAAACTCTAATCCCAAATCGAATTGGTTCATTAATCAATTTATTCATTTTATTCTCCATTTATAATTTTTGCCGATTAACAAATAAAAATAATAAATTAACAAACCATGGTTCTAAGCCTCGAATAATTTCAAATATAATTTTTACAGGTTACTTACATCATATTACATATTGTAAAAATATGTTTGAGGTTTACAAAAATTATTTAGAGCCGTGTACAAAATTATACGAATTTAGGGTTTTAATCATGTTTAATTCCATATGGCTAATATAACGTGCATGGATCAAAACCAATATTTTTCTAGGATCATGTGTGATGTAAAGAGAGTATAAAAAGTACCAAATGATTTTTATGATGACCGAATGAGTTGTGGGATATTTATCATTCTCGGCTAAATTAAAACAAGAATAAAAATTCGAACCAATCAACCCAAGCTCCAAGAATTCGAACCCTTATTTTTCTAAACTTCTTCCAATACCAAAGAACCCAGGAAAAATACCAAAATCTTGTGGAAAATTCATGGAGGCCGATTTGTGGATTTGTGGTGGTTTTAGGGTTTTATAAATAAAACCGTGTATAATATTTTGAGAGGAGGATATACGTTTGATATGATCTTGTGAAAAGGTATAGATAAAACTGTGTAATATGATATATATACACTAATAATATGTGTGATCATATTTGGAAACAATATATATAATTGATTTCTAATTAACTTGATTTATCTAATTTAATTTTCTTGTAATTATCTTTAAATCGTACATATTGGGAGAAATACACAAATTTTCGGATTTCCATAATTAATTAGTGTTAGGACCATATTTTTTAAAGTTAAAATTATTTAGGATATATATATATATATATATATATATATATATATATATATATATATATATATATATATATATATATATATATATATATATATATATAATACATAGATTTTTATTTAGTTATAACTTTAATTTAAATTTAAATTATATTAATTATACATTTTACATGTTTTCTAGAATATTAAATATGTAGAGGGGTAGTTTGGTCATTTTGATCATGTAGAAATTGTGGGTTTTACAAGTCTTTTCCGGTGACGAAATTGCTTTGACAGCCTAGGTTACAACATGAGCAGTTTCCCACAATTCATCATTGTAGAATGCAAGTTCATTGATGATTTCCCATGATTCCTTGGCGTCTTTGTCACGCAATCTGCCCCCGGCGGCTCGATCAATGGTGCGCTTGGTATGGTAGTCGACATGGTTGATGACGTGGGATTGCGACCACGCAACAGGTTTTACCTCTCAAGGGATCTTGAGAAGCTTGCAATCCCACCAGGCAGTGTACCTGGTCGGTGTAGTATAGTGTAGTGGTAAGTATGGGGGATTGATCGTTCTCTCACAGGGAATAGTGTTCGTTAGGTTAGAAAAACTACTCTAAAAGGTCTAAGGGTGAAGGAAAATTATTTTTGTATTTTAATATTTTTATGAAAGCAAGTAAAATCTCGGGTTTTGGAGGAGTGGGCGGAATTAGTTGCTAGTCAACTAACCCAAAAACTACAATTGCAATTAAAAATAAAATAACTAAACTATTGTGGTTGTGAAAACTTATATGGAGACAAATGTGTTTACTTAGATTTCCTTACTCCCTAACTATCTTTTACCGGTTAATTGGTGTATGTATTACTTGCGTGGATGACGGGTGTATTCCTTAACAATTCATGGGGTGGCGTACATATCTCCCCAATTCTATGAGCTCTTATCTCCTCCTACAACGATGCGTAAAGCACCCAATCATAGGGATTGTAAACAGTGGCTCATGCGTTAAATACTACCTTAATAACCTAGTACGCATTAGTTACATGTTTCTTAAGACGTTCAAGCATGTTACCATATAGGAGTTTAGCCAGTTTTCTTAAGCCTAACATTGATGAAACATTCATCCAAGAAAAGTAATAACACACCAATCAACCAATAATTAATAGTTAGGTTTCATTAGATCTAAGCAAACACAAGAAAAATCTAGCCTAGCATGTTAATTGAAAGACAAGCATAAGATATGATTAACCAACACATAGACATATTGATTAATTTAAGTGAGGACTTATCTTTAATTGAACATGAAGGATTCAAGGGTGAAAAACCCTTGAAAATACAGCCAAATTCGTCTTTAGGGTTTTTCCCAAACTTGCACCAAAAGTTCCACACTAATGAATGAAAAATAGAAAAGCATATATAGATTTTACATTCTGACGGCGTCAGGTTATACGCTCTGACGCCGTCAGCTCGCCGCCATTAGGGTTCTTGGATGGCCTAGATCTACTTCTGACGCCGTCACTTGTAAATTAGCTCTGGGCCGTCACTAGCATTACACCTGACGGCCTACTTCCTCTAACACCTGCCGCCGTCAGGTGTAAACATCTTGTTTTCTTCATAGGGCGTCTAGTGTAATCTGATTCTACTCCTTTGTCAACGTTGGCTGACGACGTAAACTTGTGACTCTGACGCCGTCAGGATGGTTTTCCAGCTTCTTTTGAGACTTTGTCGTTTTCTTCACTTTTATGCTCCAAAAACGTCCAAATTAGCATATTTTCCAGAATTCTTCTCAAAAGTACCTAAAATGACAAAAGGAACGATTTAGGGTAATATTTGATCACTTTACTCGAATTAGGGCTTAAATGACCCCTTAAAACGGGTACACTTTTCATCTCATCAAATAACCTTACACTTGGGATTTGCTTGTCCTCAAGCAAATGAGCTTTTAATCCAATCAAAATATGAGTTAGGGGTCATTTAACACAAATATAAAAGTAATTACAACAAATAGTTATTCGACCCTAATCATAATAAGAACGGAAATCATACACTAGCACCTCACAGATAGTGTTTGGATACTCTCATCTCTCAAGTGTCATAGAATTATATCTCATAAATGAAAACGGAAAATATCTCTCACTACCTGTCATAGCAAATAGATTACCATAGGCTTGGGAGAGGATCAATTACTCCTCCACTAGGAGTAAGCACCTAAGATAAACTATCGAAGAGGGCTTTCCAAAGGGTTGTAACGTAAGGTGTAGGGATATGATAAACACGGTTTGGTTGGAATAAGGGTATTTTAATGGTGGCGAGTTAATTATCATGATCAAATACATGCACTATACAATGTTGCTAAGCCAAGATTCGACTCAATCTTAAGCTAAAAACAAAATAACAAAAACATAAACAAACATAAAAGAAACGGGATGGTAGTTCGTATGTTTTTTCTACTTTTCTTTTTCAAATTTTTTTGTATTTTTCTTGATTTTTCGATTTTTTTTTTTATTTTTTTGTGTGCATACATTCTTACCCTACCATCCAAAATAATACATCATAGGGGCCTCGGTTCTCCCCTTACACTTGAACTTTTACATAACTTTACAATTACTATTCTAATGACTCGAATTAAGATAATTGAACAACTTGGAGTACTTTTAAAATATTTAGCACATATGGGGGTAACAACGTTGTTCTTCCCCATTTCTCCATTACACTAGTACTTTACCCATGAGTCCCAATCATCCCAAAACAATATGTACAAGGATATGACTCGACTTAGCAACCATGTAATCGATTAGATAATTAACAAGGGGTTTAACAAATGTTGTCTCAATAATGCACTAAAGGTGAGTGCATACAAGGTAGGCTAAGGCGATTTGGGTGTACATTTAAGTGCGGTGTAACAAATTCTCACTTTGAGTAAGATGCTCAAAGGTCGAAACGAAAAGATAGGCTCGAAGGGGTGTACTAGGGGTATCGTGTACCAAAAATGGGTACAACGCAAAGGGTTTGGGAGAATTACTTGACCAATGTAGCCAATGTAATTATAACAAAAACACGGGTTTAAAAACAAAGGGTTAATCCTAATGCCTCTTATGTGTGGGGGGTGTTTCAACTATGTTATCGACCGATTTGGCGTTGGATGCCTTACTCTCGTGGTCTTTTTGAGGGATTTGGGTTTGTTTCAAAACACGTGCTCATNGAGAATTACTTGACCAATGTAGCCAATGTAATTATAACAAAAACACGGGTTTAAAAACAAAGGGTTAATCCTAATGCCTCTTATGTGTGGGGGGTGTTTCAACTATGTTATCGACCGATTTGGCGTTGGATGCCTTACTCTCGTGGTCTTTTTGAGGGATTTGGGTTTGTTTCAAAACACGTGCTCATGGCGTTGACCGCTGTGGGCAAGAACTAGGGGTCGAAACCGAAGAAATGGAGTTAACGTTTAGTTTCGGGTTCTTGACCGTGTCGCTCGGGAGGGCTCCCATTTCTCGGTCATTGAGAATCTTCAACAAAGAATCGATTTTATTGGTCATCTCGCTTTGCTTTTGTTTGAGCTCGGATTCAAACTTGGATATACGAGCTTCTTGAGATGCCATAAATTTCAACATCAACCCTTCAAAGTTGTTGGTACTACTATAGTTGTTGGAAGGATTGCTGTTGAAGGTACGGTTTGAGGAATTACCGTTGGATTGAAACCGGTTAGGTGGGTTGGAAGAATTGTTTTGGGGTGCGTTTTGGTTCGACTTCCACCTAAGGTTGGGGTGATTTTTCCATGAGGGGTTGTATGAATCTCCGTAGGGGTTTGGCTCGGGTTTGAAAGTGTACCACTTATCTCCCGCTCCGTCGGTACGCGTGGATGCGTAGTCCGCAAAAGCTTGTTCGGGGAGTTTCATGCAATCACGAGTGTCGTGGGGACCACTACATAATTCGCACGAAGAAGTGATTTTGTTCACTTGGCTTGAAGGTTTAGGAGCTTCGTAGGATTTCATGAGAAATTTGACTTGGTCTTCAAGTTCTATGATCCTACGGTCGGAAGTGCTTGAATTATTGGAAGGCAAAGATATTGCCTTGACCGTTTTATTCAAATCACGGGGATCATTCCAACTTTCGTTGTCATATAGAGCAATGTCTTCTAGGAGATCCCATGATTGTTCCGCACTTAGATCACGTAGCTTGCCAC
The DNA here is from genome assembly GCA_014162995.1 of Artemisia annua. Classification (NCBI taxonomy): domain Eukaryota; kingdom Viridiplantae; phylum Streptophyta; class Magnoliopsida; order Asterales; family Asteraceae; genus Artemisia; species Artemisia annua. The sequence goes on along the minus strand of LBNU01008608.1, from coordinate 103,543 downwards.
CGGCCGCTTGGTCAATGGTTTGCCTCGTGTGGAGATTGATGTGTTCATAGAAGATTTGGACTTGGAGCCAAAGGTCTATGCCATGATGAGGGACTTTTTGGAGTAAGTCCTTGAATCGAGTCCATGCCTCGTAGAGGGTTTCGCCTTGGCGTTGTTGGAACGCCAAGATATCATTCCTTAGCTTTGTAGTTCTCCCCGGTGGGAAAAATTGAGCAAGGAAACGAGTTGTGAGATCGTCCCAAGAGGTGATGGATCCTGCGGGAAGTCGCTCAAGCCATTGACTAGCTTGGTCCCGTAGAGAGAATTGGAAGAGACGCAATCGGGTCGTCTCTCGAGTTGCAACATCAAGGTCTATGGAATCTACGATTTTGAGGAAATCCTTGAGATGTTGGTTTGGATCTTCGGAACGAAGTCCATGGAATGCGCATCCGCTTTGCACCAACCGGATGGTGTCGGATCGCAAGGGAGTGACATTGGCTCCTTGAGTGAGCTCAATGGTGTTTCGATAGCCAAGGTGGCTAGGTCGGGAATACTCTCCTAAGGTGCGGGGTCTAGGAGGTTGGTTTGGTTGTGGTGGGTGGTTTGGTTGAATTAGGTTGTTGGGATCAAGGATGTTACCACCTTCCATGATGGCGGATGGTAAAGATTACGAACAAAAACACGAAGAAAAAGATAGACTAAAGAAATCCTAGAAAAATAAAATAAAAATCTCACTAGAAAGGAATCTAGTGAGTAGACCTAAAGAAATAAAAATTCTACCTAAACAATAACTATTCCCCGGCAGCGGCGCCAAAAACTTGATGCGTGGTTTTGTGACCTTACAACAGGTTTTACCTCTCGAGGGATCTCAAGAGGCTTACAACCCCACCAGGCAGTGTACCTGACCGATGTAGTATAGGATAGTGGTAAGTACGGGGGATTGATCGTTCTCTCACAGGGAATAGTGTTCGTTAGGATAGAAAAGCTAATCTAATAGGTCTAAAGGTGGAAGGAAGATTCTTTTTGTATTTTTATATTTTTTAGAAAGCAAGTAAAATCTCGGTTTTTAGAGGAAGGGCGGAATTAGTTGCTAGTCAACTAACCCAAGTTTACTACTTTTGCAAATTAAAATAAAATAAATATCTAAACTATTGTGGTTGTGAAAACAATATGGAGAAAATTGTGTTTACTTAGATTTCATTACTCCCTAACTATCTTTTACCGGTTAATTGATATGTGTGTTACTTGTGTGGATGAAGGGTATATTCCTAATAACTCCTGGAGTGGCATGCATATCTCTCCAATTCTATGAGCTCTTATCTCCTCCTATGCCATGCACGGCACAACCATAGGGATTGTAAACAGTGGCTCATGCGTTAAATACTACCTTAATAGCCTAGTATGCATTGGCTACATGTTTCCCAAGACGTTCAAGCACGTTACCATAAAGGAGGTTGGCCAGTTTTCTTGAGCCTAACATTGATGGAACAATCATCCCAACAAACAACAACACATCAATTAACCAATAATTAATAGTTAGGTTTCATTAGATCTAAGCAAACACTAGAGAATTTAGCTACTCGTGTTAATTGAAAGACAAGCAAGATAGATAGACAACCAACACATAGACATATTGGTTGAATTAAAGTGAAGACTTATCTTTAATTAAGCACTAGGGTTCCAAGGGTTGGAAACCCTAAAAGTCACAGAAAATTCGTCTTTAGGGTTTGCCCTAAAAGTTCTCCACAAAGTTCCACCCTAATGAATGAAAATTAGAAAACTATATATAGATTTTACACTCTGACGGCGTCAGGTTATAAGGGCTGACGCTGTCAGCTCGCCGCCATTAGGTTTCTCGGATGGCCTAGATCCACTTCTGACGCCGTCACCTTATAAAACCTTCTGGGCCGTCACTCTTTAAAATATAACCTGACGGCCTACTTTTCCTAACACCTGACGGCATTAGGTGTTAATTCCAAAATTTCCTCTGGACCGTCATTTGAAAATTGGATTCCACTCTTTTGTCAAGGCTTTCTGACGGCGTCACCTTGTGACTTCTGACGCCGTCAGGTTGTAAATTCACCATCTTTTGAGACTTTGTCGTTTTCTTTACTTTTATGCTCCAAAAACGTCCGAATATGCATGTTTTCCAGATTTCCTCTCAAAAGTACCTAAAATGACAAAAGGAACGATTTAGGGCAATATTTGATCACATTTATACGAATTAGGGCTTAAATGACCCCCTAAAAGCGTAACACTTTTCGTCTCATCAATACCCAAGTTTTTTTAAAGGCTGATCAAAAAGCCTTCTTTTGTTCATTTGTATATGCCAGCAACGATTATAAGGAGAGGCGTTTTCTGTGGCAGAATCTGGAAAAGCATAAAGGTTTTGTTCGCAGAAGGCCATGGGTTTTAATGGGTGATTTTAACGCTTCTTTAAACCTTGAAAACTGTCACTCCGGTTCGTCCAAGATAAGCATCTCAATGCGGGAGTTTAAAGAGTGCGTTAGTAATATTGAAGTTCAAGATGTTAATTGTACGGGTCTTCACTACACTTGGAATCAAAAACCAAAAGGTGGTGAAGGTAAAAAAAACTTGATCGTGTCATGTGTAATTTGAAGTTTATGGATGAGTTTATGGGGACGTATGCTATCTTTCAACCATATAGAATTTCGGATCACTCTCCTGCTGTTCTTATGGTGCCAAAGTTGTGTAAATATAAATCTAAACCATTTAAATTTACTAATTTATTGGTGCACAAACCCAAATACTGTGAGGTTGTGAAGATGGAATGGGAAAAACAGGTGGACGGCCATAAAATGTATTAAGTTGTTACTAAACTAAATGTTTGAAGGGTCCTCAGAGTTGAATTGGATGAAGCTCAGAAAGCGTTAGATTGTGACCCAAGTAATCCTATTCTCTGCGATGAGGAAGCTTTATATGCTAGTGCTTATAATCAAGCTGTTTTGGATGTGGAACGTTTCCTCAAACAAAAAGCTAAACTAGAATGGCTTACTGTGGGGGATTCGAACTCTTCTTATTTTTACAAATCGGTCAAGAGTAGGGTCCAGAGAAATATAATTGAGGTGGTTCATGACATGGATAATGTTGAACATGAAGGTTTGGTTGTTCCTAATGCCTTTGTTAAACATTATGAATTATTTCTTGGTGTTGCTTGTGACACGATTCCTCTTAATGTACATGATTTATTCACGAATCAATTACCTGCTGATGCACGTGATCGTATGGTTCGAATGGTCACTAATAAGGAAATAAATAAGGCTATGTTCTCTATTGGTGACAATAGAGCCCCGGGTCCTGATGGATACTCGTCAGCTTTCTTCAAAAAGGAATGGGAATATGTTGGTAATGATGTATGTGATGCGGTTCGGGACTTCTTTACGAATGGGAAGTTGTTGAAAGAGATAAATCACACGATTCTTGCATTAATCCCTAAGGTATCCACGCCCTTTCGTATTAATGACTATCGTCCCATTTCTTGTTGCAATGTTATTTACAAGGTTATAAGTAAAGTAATCACTAATCGTATTAAGGAGGGGTTAAGTTTAATAGTTAGTGATAACCAGTCGGCTTTTGTTCCGGGAAGACGTATTTCGGACAATATTTTATTGACTCAAGAGCTTATGCATGATTATCATAGAGATAGGGGTCCGCCTAGATGTGCGTTTAAGATTGATATCCAAAAGGTGTACGACATGGTTGATTGGAATTTTCTTCGCGCAGTTTTGCATGGCTTTGCTTTCCATCCAACTATGATATTATGGATCATGGAATGTGTGGTGAATACTTCTTTTTCTATATGTATAAATGGTGATCTACACGGTTTTTTCAAAGGAAAAAGAGTTCTCCGTCATGGGGATCCGATGTCTCCGTATTTATTCACGTTGGTTATGGAAGTTTTAACGCTAATCTTACAACATAAGGTGGAGGAGTCGGCTGCATTTAAATACCACAAACAGTGTGAAAGACAAAGAATTATAAATTTATGTTTTGCAGATGACCTATTCTTGTTTGCTTATGGTAATGTCGAGTCTGCTATGATCTTAATGGAGGCTTTGGAAGTGTTTAAAGAGGCGTCGGAGCTGGTTCCGAGCATTCCTAAAAGTATGGCATACTTCTTTAATGTTATTACTAATGTTAAGCTAGCTATTCTTAGCATCATGCCTTTTGAAGAAGGAAAGCTGCCAGTTAAATACTTGGGTGTCCCGCTTATCTCTTCACGCCTTCTTTATAAGGATTGCAAAATCCTTGTAGAGAAAGTTCAAAATAGGATTGGAGATTGGAAGAATACGTCTTTATCCTTTGCAGGAAGGCTTCAATTGGTTCAGTCGGTGTTATCTTCTATGCACTTGTATTGGGCTTCGGTCTTTATTCTGCCTACTCGTATCATCGAGGATTTGGAAAAACTTATGCGTGCTTTTTTGTGGTGCCAAGGTGAAATGAAAAGGGGTAAGGCGAAGGTGGCATGGGATGTGTTATGTTGTCCAAAACAAGAAGGCGGTCTTGGAATTCGCAGGTTAGATACTTTTAACATATCTTTAATGGCAACTCATATTTGGAGCATAATTACAAACAAAGAATCCTTATGGGTCCGATGGATTCACTCTTATAAGCTGAAGGGACGTAGCTTTTGGGATGTTCCTTTAAGATCAGGGATAAGTTGGGGGTGGCGCAAGTTACTCTAGATTCGTGATACAATCAGACCGTTTATATGGTATCTTCTTGGTAATAGGACAAAGGCTTTTGTTTGGTTTGATAAATGGTGTGATGAATGTCCTCTAAGCAGGTTAAAATCTGTTCGCCAAATCACTAGTCGTGGCTTTACCATGAATGATAAAGTAGTGGATGTTGTTTCCAATGGAGAATGGAGATGGCCACCTGATTGGAGTAATATCCAACCCCCGTTACTTGACCCTAACAAGGATGTCACATTATTTTGGAGGGACATTAATGGTGATCCAAAACCGTTCTCGGTTAGCCGTGTGTGGGAGTCGATTCGTCCAAGGAATGCTGTGGTTCCTTGGGTGAACATTGTTTGGTTCGCGCAATGCATCCCCCGCCATGCGTTTCATATGTGGCTTGTGATGTTAAATAAGCTCAAGACGCAAGATGTATTGAGGCAATGGGACGTTAGTAGCAATGCTAACTTAAACCTGCTTCGATGCCCTCTATGTAATACTCAACCTGATGCTCCACGCATTTGTTCTTTGAATGCAACTTTTCTTCACAGGAGGCGTTATGCTGCTATGGATAGTATTTATGCAAGGTTGGTGAATATCCTATCTTGGTTACATCCGTTATCAGCAAAAAGTTCGGCCAGAAGTATTTGTGCTAGGCTTGTGGTAGCAGCTTCGAGTTATTATATATGGCAAGAACGTAACAACCGTATCTTTAAAAAGACATCTCGAACAGTTGAACAACTTCGTGATGTTATCATTGCTAATGTTCGTTTAAAGCTTATCTCCATTTGTTTCAAGAAGTCTCCTAAAGTTGCAAAGATATTAGAGATTTGGAAGATCACAAATGCTACTGAATTGTATGGAGCATGATAATATGATTTGGTTATATTGTTCGATGGTTGTTGGGCAGCTCCTGGGAATGCATGCATGGGGTTGCATGCATTTGAGTTATAGTTTTGTGTGTTTATGCTCTTTTGTTATAAGCACTTATGATTAGCATGGTTATTGGCCTGTCAATCCATGTAGTTGATACGCATATGTAGTTCGTTTGGGTTAATATGATACTCAGCCATATTCTTTTGTACTTAACGATTTTTTTTGTGTGAATATATTTACTGGGGTAAAACCTTTTACCAAAAAAAAGAAAAATAATTAAATGTTTGTCGTAACAGTATAATTTGTTTTGTCTAATGATTAACGGTTAATGAGATATTTAAATTATTAAAAAATGAGTGTAATTGAAGTTTTAATTTAAATATTAATTAATTTCTTTTTTTTTCAAAAAAAAATAAAAATAATAAAACAATGAGTGACTAATTTATCCCATAGTATATTAGAAACTTTTGATAAGTAAAATTACTCTCCTCTACTTAAAATATACATAAATATATTTAAAGAACTTATATAGTACTCAAAGCTTGAAAAACTTGACAATAACTCGAGTCAAGCCTATATAAGCTCATGTTCGACTCGTTAAAAACTAAAGCTCGAACTCGAGGCATGATAAAGCTCGGCTCGAACAGGCTCGTGTTGACATCCCTAGTCAAAAGTACTTGATTATAGCCCATTCTGGCTGCCAAAAAAGCCCAGTTGATCTTTTTTTGCCCATAAACTGTTGGATTTTCATTTTAAAGGTACAAAAATGTTCGACTCCATAGTACATGTACAGAAATAAACACTAATGACTAATGGATTGGGTTCAAGAAAAGTCGAACTGTGAATCGGTTTGTTGCACTTTTCCTTCACCGGCTGTCATCTTAGTCACTCAAGGTTATTCGGCCGAAACTGTATAAGCATAAGAATGATATCTTAGCCTAAATAAACAAGCTTTCAGACTTTGATGACCAACCTGATTTCAACAAACTATGCTATCTCAACTTCATGTACCTGGCTCCAAACCCATGATAACGAGTTTAAATTACATTAGCATTGTGAAACACCAAAACACAAAACTTAGAATAAAGAAAAACAGTGTGGGAATATGGAAACACTGAAACTGTTACTGTGTTAGCAGCTACAATCTTAGAGCTTATCAAGACAGATGTTGACAAAAATTGTTCAAACCTAAAGCCAACCCATTCTTCTGTACCTTCGTCAGTTCTTCGTCACCTCGAACTGGACTTTTGTTTACTTCATCAAGCATCTTCTCACAAGTTGTAACACACTTTTACGCTTTCCCCATTAAGCTTAGTGCCACCATTTTCATTACTAGAATAGCACAAATGCGCTTTAAAGTGAAACTTTGTACAGATTCTGGAACTCAAGCGTGGCCCCTTAGAAAATTAAACATAATTCCTTTCTCGAGGCCTTCGAATTACCTATCCATCTTAAGCTTTCAACCCCAATCTTGACTTAGCCAGATCAAATTCATTTAGCAGCATCATAAAACTTCCTAACTCTTTATAAAAAGCTGTCTATTTCGTTGTCTTCATTTTCTTTTTCCCCTTCTACATTTCCATGATTGAGACGATGAACAAGGTGTATAATAGTGGCGAGAGCAATTAGACCACCACCTCACGCCGAATACAAACAATGTTTTCCATCAAGTTACAACGACAAATGTTGGAATGCTAAGAATATACATTGTTATATTAGTTATTTTGTAAAGTAAATGATAACATAAAACTATAAATATATTTATCAAGTCCATTGATTAAACCGATACGAATAACTATATAGTGCTCAATACAAGGTAAACATGATACTACTTATGAGTTATGACATGAGGATATCAGATATCAAAGAAAACAAGACAGAAACTAAAAAGATATCAATCTTCTTGGCTTGAAACAAAAAAATTATTGAAATAGCCAACTTTGAAATCAATTCTCATTTTCACGATCATTACATCGACCCCTTAACCATTAATTAAGTCCCATTTTCCACGACATCACGAATTTTTTACCAATTGGTATCTGCAACCCTTTAACCTCAACCATTTTGCTCTTCTTGTTTCCTTTACCTTGCAACTCATTCAAGAACATATGATCACTTTCAACCATTTCCACGTTCGACAAATCAAGACTGCCCACATTGTCCTCCACCTCGACCGCAACTCCTCCGTGGACCCCACTTAACCCGAGTACCGTAACTTTCTCAATAATCAACCCTTTCTCAAGAGCAAACTTACTCTCCACAACATCAGACCACACCTTCATAACTCCATTTGCAACATTTGCGCTAAACTCAATATAACTCGACTGACCAGTTCCTAATTTCATCTCGGGAAGCTCGTCGTTATCAAGATAAAGTTTTCCCTTTGCCTCGCCATTCGTGGCTCCCATAGGAAAAGTTACAATGAGGGTAAAAGGTGTCGTTCTTGCTTCTTTTGATATCAGTCCTCCTCTTTGCATAGGAAGAATTGTGTTTTGATATAAATGGACATTGATCACGTGCAAAGGAGCGTCCACGGAGAAGGACTCGGTTTCTTTGGCAACAATAGCTCGACTCATATCAAACAAATTGTACCAAGTTCCAGGAGGGAACATGACACTTATTTTTGTTTGATGTTTGTCCAGAACTGGTGAGACCATTAAGCTACTTCCGAGTAAAAACTGTGTGCTTAGACTGTATAATTTTGTGATGTTTGGGAAGGAGAAAAAGACCGGGCGGGCAATGGGTGCACCTGTGATGTGTGCTTCATAGGATAATGTGTATAAGTATGGAAGAAGCTTGTATCGCATACCTAAAGCATTTTTCGCAGATTTAGCAACAGATTTCCATTGGTATAGTTCTTGCCTTGGTGAATAGTAGTTTGCGTGGTCTCTTGAGAAAGGATAAAACGCACCCAACTCAATCCAACGATTGCATAGCTCTTCAGTTGGAGCAGGATAAAACCCGCATATGTCTGACCCCACCATTGGTATACCAAATATACCAAAATTCAACATGGTGGAAATTGAATATTTGAGGTCATCCCATGTTCCCTTATTGTCCCCGGTCCAATGGGCTGAGTAATGACCCGATCCAACAAATGTTGATCGGGTCAAGATAAAAGGGCGTTTGCCCTGAAGACCTTGAAGACCTTTATGTGTGGCGATGGTTTGAGAGAAACCGTATATGCTATGCGCATCATACTCACGAACCCCATTATAATGAACCGCACTAGTCGCTATAGTTTTGTACCCAATAGGGACAGGTGTCCCCGATGCATTGATTTTATAAGGTGGCTCGTCCCATTTTGTTTTAGTTATGTTCTTGCAATCCAAACAACATATCCAACCAGGCCCGGTACCACTTGGGCACTGCTTCCCTTTAGGAATAGTGCATAGGCCCGAACAGAAATTTGAAGCCTCGTTCATGTCAATCCATAGCCCGTCTACTGGCACGAGCTCATGAAACCTCTGGATTTCATCAGCCCACCAAGAGACAGTTTTTGGGTTGAGAAAATCAGGAAAGTTAACAGGCCCAGGCCACACTTGGGCCAGATACGGCTTCCCTTCATATTTAATGAATACATCGTTGGCAAGCCCTCGCTGGTAAGTACCATAAGTAGAATTTACACCGATTCCAGGGTCAATAATGACAATGTACTTCATGCCACGAGCGTGTATTTTGTCTAAGAAGTTAATAAGTTTCGGGCGAGGGTAATTTTTTTGGTTCAGAGTGAAATCTTTGTGTCCGTCCATGTGATCATCGTCGTTCCAAATGACATCTAACGGAATTTCAGCCTTTTTATAATTTTCGACAACATCTTCAACTACTGATAGGTTGTGGTAACCCCATCTGCATTGGTGAAATCCTAAAAATCAAAGTAAAAACAAATCAATTTTCCATCTAAGAGGTTATGAATTATTTGGATATCAATTATTGGCTTAACATATAGATATTTTGGACTATTAATTGGTGTAACATGTTTCTGTTTCTATGTATGCCAAGATTTCATTAAATTGGTGACCTACATGCTAACATGTGTCCATTGTATGGGTTAAGTATTATTCAAAAGGCGTCCCTATTCAGAAAACAAGAAAATCTTGACAGATTTTGTTTTGTTGAAAATAAAATGATTCATTAAAAGATTTGAACACAAATTCATTAAAAGTTAAAGCACAAAATTAGTATGGTAGGCATTCAAAATTGGACTTTAACGCCTACAAAAGTGACACGTTTAATAAAATAACTAAAAAAATATTGCTATAGAAATGTTGTTCCAATTGGAAAACCATCTTTATTTTCTTCACGTAGTTTATTGATTTCTTGTTTAGCCTTTAGTAAGTCACTATCTTATATGTGTATGCAAGACAAAATGGTTACTACTCTATTATATTCTAAACTACATACTCATCAAACTTTCCTACAAAAGTTGTCACTTTCCCTTGCTTATTACTTATTAGTCATCATGTAAATAACTAAATATATAACGACCATGACAGAATGTTTATTTTTATCCATATTTGGAACATCATATATATTGGTTTGGGAAGGTTTTCCAAATCGACATAAACACATTGTCTCTATATTAGTATATCACAAGGTGCAATAAAGCAACGGATAAGTCGATAATTATGCAACAAATAGTACTCACCGAGTGACCAGTAGGGCATAGGAGCGGGTCGACCAATAAGTTGAGTATACTGATCGACAACATCAAGAGGGGACGGCCCCGAAAAGAAGTAAAAGTCGAAAACACCCCCAATCACCTTATACGTTAGCGAAGTCCCTCTATACACCACATCCATACCATTACTATTCAACAATAAAACTCCATGTGCTTTCGCCTCACCACCCACATTTCTCAAATCCATATAAACCGGATGCGACCCATATAAGTCCATATTTAAATTAATAGCAGATTGATCAGTCGTCCACAATGTGTATGGATCATTTGGGTGTAACTTTATCCCATGTGGCTGCGTGTTTTCTCCTAAACCATACAATGATGCATCTTGTGGTAAGGATGTTGATATTTCAAGATATTGGTCTTTGAACACTAGGGAACTGTAAGGTGAGGATTTTTCGGTCATGGTATTGAAGAGGATTTCACCATTGGATTTGCGTTTAATGGAGAACGAAAATGGGTTGGAAATGTAGGTGAATACAAACTCATTGCCTGCGAATTCTGTTGTTTGGATTTTGGTTTGTTTTGAAAACGTTGTTGGCGTAGGTTGTTGTCGAGGTAAAAGGTTGTAAGGTACTTCCCAACGTTGTTGTTTCGCGTCGGTTATGTGTACTCTCAAACGATCATTAGTTTCATGCCTGAAAATCATCATAAAAATATGTCACTTAAGCAACTTTTGGTTAAAATATCTGTTAGCTAGCTAATATGTTGTATTAGTTTAGGGAGTCATATGCAAACAAGAATAATGTAGAGGAGTAGAGTGTAAAATACAAAAAGTTTGATGTGTCATGCTAATTGACAAATAACTATCGGTTTCGTGTCTGGAAATCCGACACAAGGTCAAGTTAATTACATTTTACACCCCTTATGTTCTTTAAATATAATAGCAGCCCTTATACTATATTATATACATAAAACTACCATTTAAAGTCTTGAGCAAAGATAACATAAAGATATTTGTAGTTAACTTAACATGTATAACTAAAACCTTAACAAATAAATTGTAACACCCACTAGCAGTAAACTACACGGATATCCTTTTAGCCAGGGACGGAACTCAAGGGGTCCTGTGGTGTCACGAGGCCCTGATATATTTTTGCTTTGTAGTGTTTTTTAATGCACCCAGTCTCATTGCATTGCTTATCTAGTTATTGTTTAGTTAGTCTGTCAATCGATGAAAAATGAACACGATTTTCACTAAACTCAATCATTTAACCGAAAATCGGTTTTTTTTTTNTTTTTTTTTTTTTTCCTTATACTATCGTTAAAAAAAGTTTTGCATCCGGTCACTTTTAACTCTCATTTCGTCTATGCTTTTAGCTTATCTAAAAAAATGACTATCATATGACACCCTCAAGCACCTTATAACAAGGTTATACGTAAAGGCGGAGCCAGAAAATTTTGCTCGAGGGGTCACATTTTAATAATTTTTGGAAACTACACTACAAATTGATTCTTGACGCTAGGGGTCACGTGACCCTTGTGACCCCTCCTTGTCTCAGCCCTTGGGTATATGTCCTATTTCTCTTACTGAGGTGGGACCGGTTGCTATACAGATATTTTTTGTTTAGATATGGTACTAGTCAAAGGGGTAAAAATAACAAATTAAATACAACAAAGGGCATGCATAGATTAAATATATAACCCATGTAGTAAAATGAAAAATAAGTAAGTTATGATGTGTGATAGTGAATAGCAAAAACAGTTCACTTACTTGACGTATAATTGCAAGAGAGGGATATCAGGACCATAGACATCATTCTTCCCGTTGACTTTAAGTTGACCAATGAGTGCACCGTCAGTAGTTTTAGCGACAGAGACCAGATGGTAGCCATTTCCAATGGGGACCAAACTTGCAGAGATACATGATGATATGATAAGCACGACGACTGTTAAATAAATAAAGGGTCTCAAAGAGACCATGGTGGTGGTGGTGCGTGTCGGTGGCGGGATTAGGTGTGATTGTGTGAGTGTGTTACTGTGTGTATATATAGAAATTTTGGAGGGAAGCAAAAGTTATGGGGTACACAATGGGTGATATGATGTGACATGCTTTATTATTTGTAAACTTATTTATAAGTCTCGTATTAAAGTAGTACAACCTGTATACTTAAATACTTGATACTGATACGATGCTCACTCAGGATCATTTAATCATTTTTATAGAAATAAATTTATTTTTAATATATATGGTATGGTAATTTCTTTAACTTTAGTCAAACGATATAATTTGATGAAAAACTTTTTTTTCTTTCTTTTTGTGAAAGACAATAAGAATAATAAAGTCATAAAACTAAAACGGCAAAATGCTCATGGACGGAACCACTTGGCGCTGAGTGTACCACCGGTTACACCTGATTTTAAGTTACGAAGTAAACTGTCTTGAGAAAGTGCCATTTGTTTTTGGTACATGTAACCCGATAAATTTTTCATGCTACTTTCTTTCTCTATGTTGAAAACTTAGATTGCCTGTGCAACACAAGTCACCGGTACACTAAAAAACAATTCGTTGTTTCATCACTAAATCAAAAGTTTGAACCTAATTCACCATACAGTCTTGATCGGCTCGAAATTACCATATGGTTCAGTTTTCAGTATTCATTAGATCAAAAGTTTGAATCCAATTCCCCATTTTTGACTAAGGGTGTGTTTGTTTTTTTAAAAAATGTCTTACTAGCCCTCTTACTCCCTCTTACTCTTACCAGAAAGAGGTGGGCAGACGTTTTGCTTGTTTGTTTTTTTCTTTTGAGTCAGACCCAGTTAGACATATAACATCTTACTCAGTAAGAGGTGGGGGACTTCTCTTACTGCCTCTTACTCGATAAGAGAGATTGAAGACTCGTGTTAATATAATATATTTGGGTCATGGGTCAAATGGGTCATGGGTCAAATGGGTCATGTTTTAAAAATGGGTCTAACGGGTGATGGGTCAGACGGTTTGGGTCGGGTCGACCCACTAAATTATAGTGTTTTCGTCTGATTTAATACGTTTTCGTCCGTCTTTTTACGTTTTCGTCAGTTTTTTACGTTTTCGTTCGGTTTTTCAAGTTTTCGTTCGGTTTTTCACGTTTTCGTCCATTTTTTCACGTTTTCATCTGATTTTTCACGTTTTCGTCCGATTTTCTATGTTTTCGTCCGATTTTTCACGTTTTCGTCGATTTTTTACGTTTTCGTCCATTTTTTCACGTTTTCGTCCGTTTTTTCACGTTTTCGTCAGATTTTTCACGTTTTCGTCCAATTTTAACGTTTTCGTACTTTTTTTTTAAGTTTTCGTATGTTTTTTCACGTTTTCATCTGTTTTTTCACGTTTTCGTCCAGTTTTTCACGTTTTCGTTTGTTTTTTCACGTTTTCGTCAGATTTTTCACGTTTTCATCAGATTTTTTATGTTTTCGTCAGATTTTTACGTTTTCGTCTGTTTTTTCAAGTTTTCGTCCGTTTTTCACGTTTTCGTCNTGACTACCCATCTTACCAGTAAGAGGTGGCTAGAAAGTCTAAATCTGAACGAAATAATGTTGTTTGTTTTTTTATAATTGTCTGAATGATTTTAAGTGCTCTTTTTTGCAATTTATTTAAGTAACTTACGTTTTCATCCGTTTTTTACGTTTTCATTCGTTTTTTCACGCTTTCGTCCATTTTTTCACGTTTTCGTCAGATTTTTTACATTTTCGTTAGATTTTTTATGTTATCATCCGTTTTTTTACGTTTTCATCCGTTCTTTACGTTTTTATCAGTTTTTTTACGTTTTCAACCCGTGTTTTACGTTTTCGTCCATTTTTTCACGTTTTGGTCCGTTTTTTCACGTTTTCGTTCGATTTTTCACGTTTTCGTCTGATTTTTAACAGTTTTCGTTCGATTTTTTACGTTTCGTTTACGTCTGTTTTTTTACGTTGTCGTCCTTTTTCACGTTTTCGTTAGATTTTTTTACGTTTTCGTCAGATTTTTTATGTTTCGTCCGTTTTTCACGTTTCTTCCGATTTCACGTTTTCATCCGATTTTTTACGTTTTCGTCAAATTTTTTACGTTTTCGCATGTTTTTTACGATTCTTCTTTGAAAAAACGGACCAAAACGTGAAAAAATGGACGAAAACGTAAAACACGGGTTGAAAACGTAAAAAAACTGATAAAAACGTAAAGAACGGATGAAAACGTAAAAAAACGGATGATAACATAAAAAATCTAACGAAAATGTAAAAAATCTGACGAAAACGTGAAAAAATGGACGAAAGCGTGAAAAAACGAATGAAAACGTAAAAAACGGATGAAAACGTAAGTTACTTAAATAAATTGCAAAAAAGAGCACTTAAAATCATTCAGACAATTATAAAAAAACAAACAACATTATTTCGTTCAGATTTAGACTTTCTAGCCACCTCTTACTGGTAAGATGGGTAGTCAGATTCAGACCTAAAACATCTTAATGAAACAAACACACCCTAAGTTTAATGTCTAGAATAACGGTAAGACACGCATAGCTAATTTCAGATATAAACATATGTGTTTTGTTAAGGCAAACTTTTCATAGAGTGATCGATAAATATTTGTATTTACTATTTATAGCGTCTGTGGATACTCAAATATAAGACCTTCCTAAAATGTATAGGAAAGTATGCATATATCATGGGTATCCGTATTTTCTAGCAAGAATTTCATCGCAATTCTTTTAACACATTTCCAATGTAAAGCAATCAAGAGTGAGAATTTTATCAATTGATTGTTTAGACAAATTTATTTCTACTTAAATGATACGACACTTGAATTATTTAATCATTTATAGAAATAAATTTATTTTCTTAGCTCAGAAAAAGAAATAAATTTATTTTCAGTATGGTATGGTAATTTCTTTTACTTTACTCAAACGATATAATTTGATGAAAAAGGTATATATATATTTTTCGGAATACTATAAGAATTAATGATAAAGTCATAAACCTAAAACGGCAAAATGCTCATGGACGGAACTACTTGGTGTTGAGTATGCCACTGGGTATACGGTTACACCTGTGATACGCCTGGGCTCGAGCCCAAGGCTCATTTAGATACCAGGGTTTTACATTGTCTTATAAATACTCTTTCTAATATTTTAGTTTATCAATCAATCAAAGTTTATGATAACCAAATCTCTAGTTCTTTTCTTCTAATTTCTGATGGAGCCAGCACACGCTTGAAGTGGTGCCCTATCCCGATACAATCCCTAACCGGGGTCGTATCAATTGGTGCTTTCATTGAGAGCTCTCGTTGAGAGGGTTTTTGATTAGGGTTCCTATTAAAAAAAAAAAAAAAAAAAAAAAAAAAAAAAAAAAAAAAAAAAAAAAAAAAAAAAAAAAAAAAAAAAA
>LBNU01008608.1:58457-85872 GCA_014162995.1 Artemisia annua | reverse complement strand
CAAGCATCTGCTAGGGAACTTTATTGTTCACCCTTTGCTCGCCCTTGCCCCCAAGGCCCTTCAGCGGTACTGTCAGCAGAGCCTGGCGCGGCAACCCTGCGATGTTCAGACGGCGCGGCCACACCCTTGTGAAGCGTTCCGCCGCCGTTCCGCCAGAGCCGTGGCACATTTTGATGCCAGTATAAATAGAAGTCCCATACTTCCCCCGGCCTTCTTTGTTCTCCGCCAACCCGCTCGCGACCCCAAGGAAAATCCTTATCACTTTGAGCCCAATATTAACCTCCACCATATCCTCTCAACTAACCCAGAAACATTTTGACTTGTGTGACTTATCTGATTGAGCCAAAGAAGTTCACAAGGTCAATCAAGAAGTTACAAGTTTCAACATGAAGTTGCAAGACTTGTTAACTTAGCTTAGTATAAGCTTTGGTAGTTTATACTTCACATGTATTGTGTTAAGTGATCGGTTAGTATTTTAGGCCTCAAAATACTTAGTGAGTCGGGAGTTGTTGTACCCTTGTAAAAGAACTAATGGGAGTGGTTGTACCCTTGGTAAAGAACTCGACATCTAGCCTTGTGTCGGTAAAAGGAAGTAGGCGACGTTAGGTTGGTTCTACCTCGAACTAGAACTCGGTATTTAGCTTTGTACCGGATAAAGTGTAAGCGACGTGTGAAAGGTTTCTCCACCGAGAAGGAGTTTGTTGATAGTGCTTGAAACTCTCGAGTTGGATACTCGGGGCGTGGACGTAGGGCAAGGACAAGTGAGGTCCTTGTAGCCGAACCACGATAAACAATCGTGTTGTGGTTTGATCGTTCTATCTCTTTACTTGCATGCTTTATATATATTATGTTGTGTTCATATATTATCTTTGAGTTGGTCAAAGTATTTCCATTCATATAATAAAGTAAAACATCAAGTATATCTTTGATTAAAACGGGTAATTTGTAAAAGATAATTAACGTAAAAAGCGGTAAACTATTCAACCCCCCTTCTAGTTTTCCACAGGTCAAACAATCAATTTTAATAATCAAACAAACACGACAAAACCTGAAATGTAATAAGTTAATGTTGTTAGGATTTATTTACATGTGGTTGTTTTGGTTGGTTGTTGTTGTGTGAAATGGTGTAAGTTAGAGAAGAATAGTAGCTACTGTATGGCGTGTAACATATTTGAAAAGTTTTGTTTAGTTTTTGTTGCATAATAATTTTGTTACGTGAAGTCCGTATCAGAGACAAAGTTTACTCCCAATTGGGGCAAAGCATCTTATGCCTTTTAGTTTTTAGTACATTTCATATATCTCCTTGTGTGTTTCTACATGTGTAATAATGCAAGAACCTGTCATTTTCAAGTATAAATATAGTTGTTTATTATCCCATTTTTATGAATAGTCGTTTTTGATAATAATACACTTGTTTGGTTGTTTTTTTAACGGTGTAATTTTTTAATTAGCTTTTTAAATACGAATCCCATGGGATTTTTACGAATCCCGTGAGATTTTTCTAGACGGAAATTTTGAAAAAAAATTTCGTCTTTTTACGAATCCCATGGGATTTTTACGAATCCCGTGGGATTTTTCTGGATGGAATTTTGAAAAAAAAAATCGTCTTTTTACGAATCCCATGGGATTTTTACGAATCCCGTGGGGTTTTTCTGGACGGAAATTTTGAAAAAAAAAAATCGTCTTTTTACGAATCCCGTGGGATTTCTTTACGAATCCCATGGGATTTTTCTGGACGAAAAGTTTGAAAAAAAAAAATCATCTTTTTACGAATCCCGTGGGATTTTTCTGGACGGAAATTTTGAAAAAAAAATCGTCTTTTTACAAATCCCGNAAAAAAAAAAAAAAAAAAAAAAAAAAAAAAAAAAAAAAAAAAAAAAAAAAAAAAAGCGTCTTTTTAAGAATCCCATGGGATTCTTTACGAATCCCGTGGATTCTTTACGAATCCCGTGGGATTTTTCTGGAAGGAATTTTGAAAAAAAAAATTCGTCGAAAGTATATAACAATGCATATCTATAGAAAGATAATTTTTTTCTCGTCGCGATGGTGTATTTTTCGTAGCTTGAAGATTTACCGTTTGCAAGATATGTTGTTTTTAAAAAAAAGGTGAAAAGTGGGTTTTTATATTAAATGAGCTAAAATGACAATTTTGCCCTCCCTTTATTATTTTTTGATTTGATCTTAGCCATTAGATAAAATGTGGATGGACGGTTGAGATTAGCTTATTTGTTTTTTATGTGATACTTGTTTTGCATAGATCTCACCTCTACTAGTTATAATGCCCGCGCACGCGCGAGTTTTTTTTTTAATTTTTTGAAATAATTATTTAAAATTTTTAATCCTATTGTTAATTGCATCTTATCTATATTTATTGTATTTATCTTCTACTTGTGTTGTGGATAAATATAAAATGTTATCTAATAAGAAATATTTTTTTTTTTAATATCTTATCTATATTTTTTGTATTTATCTTCTACTTGTGTTATGGATAAATATAAAATGTTACTTAATAAGAAAATAATCATTTTTTTTAAATAAAATTATTACTAAATAAGGTATGGTTCCAATTTTTTTGAAATGAAAAATTACCAATATGGGTTTTGTTTTATTATATAAAAGATTTTCAGTATGGTATGCCAATTTCTTTTACTTTAGTCAAATGATATAATTTGATGAAAAAGTTTTTTTTCTCTTCTCTTGTCGAAACACGATAAGAATAATACAGTCATAAAACTAAAACGGCAAAATGCTCATGGACAGAACCACTTGGTGTCGAGTGTGTCACCGGTTATACCTGATTCTAAGTTACGAAGTATAAACTGTCTTGAGAAAGTGTCACCCATTTTTGGTATGTGTAGCCCGATAAGTTTTCGTGCTACTTTCTTTCTCTATGTTGAAATTTTAGATTATCTCAAAAAAAATTGTGCAACACGTCACCGGTACACAATAAAAAAGAATTTGTTGTTTCATCGCTAAATCGAAAGTTTGAAGCCAATTCACCATACGGTCTTGATCGGCTCGAAATTACCATACGGTTCATTTAGTATTCACTAGATCAAAAGTTTGAATCCAATTCAACCAACTAAGATAGCTCAGTTCGTCACCAATGTTTCCTTAAGATGCCTTTAGAGAGGGAATGTTTGGCTAGCGGAGGTCTAAAGTTCGAGTCCTATCCGGGACATTTACCCCTTCAGGCAATAAATGTCACTAATGCGCAATTAAGGTGCTGTTTGTTATAGTGGTATGGTATGAAAAGAATAGAATCACACTTGAATACACACGTTTGGTTTAATTTTGGTTGTGGGTCCAGGAATAAAAAGTTGTCAGTACACCCATAGATTGATTCATGGCAATATTGGTGGGTGTGATGTTTTATAATTTTTTTTTTTTTAATTCTTCTCTCTCATGGACATAGAATTCAGCTTTTGTAGTATTTATTTTTATACTTTTTATTTTCAAATAATGTTTTTTATTCTATATAATAATATATTTTCTCTCTCCTACTTTTTTCTCAAACCTTTCCCAAATCTTTCAAACCATTCCCAAATCCAAATCCAAATCTAAACCCACCTACAAACCAAACGGGCCCTAAATGTCACTATTGGACCTAAACAACTAACAATTAGCTGTTATAAAATTAAAAAAAAAAAAAAAAAAATTGAATCCAGTTCACCATTTTGACTAACTTTAATTTGTGTCTTGAATAACGGTAAAACATGCATAGTTAAGTTTAGATATTAACATATGTGTATTGTTAAGGCCAACTTTTCATAGTTTGATTGATAAATATATGATATAAAATCAACTTAAAAGAAAGTTACGTGGCACATTTTAATATTTTATTTACACACTGCAATGTACAATTTGGAGATGCATAATATAACAAATTATACTATTATACATTCAGCAGGAACTTAGCTACAGTACCTTAGCTACAGTACCTTATTTTCTACAGTGTTTTGCTTCTTCCACACCTCACAAAACTTCTACTTTCACACTTTTTTTTCTATTATACATTCAGCAGGAACTTAGCTACAGTACCTTAGCTACAGTACTATTTTCTACAGTGTTTTGCTTCTTCCACACCTCACAAAACTTCTACTTTCACACTTTTTTTTTTGCTATAGCTGAGTGTGCTGGGTGCACAACTAAACACACACTAATTTGCTTCACCCAAAACTGCTTCACACCAGCTCACAAATAACAAATGCGCTCTTCTCATCTTTCTTCCACAAATCACAAAACAAAGATCCACCCCAAAAAAAATTAACGCCTCATCTATGTTTACTAAATCCGACCAAAAAAATTATCGGTTCATCTATCTCTCCAAAGAAAGTTAATCAGATTAAATCCCAGAAACCGGTCTCATTAGTGGAGGATCAAGAATTGAAGGTATTTTTTTTTCAATAGATCGTTTTTTTGCAAAATTCATATTTGTTGACTTTATCGGATTATTGAGATTTGGAGAATCAGGAGTGAATATTAAGCATAGGTTAAATTAGGGTTTCGCTATAATTTTCGGATGCTTCGTGTTGAGTATGTTGTTAAAGGTTTTTAAATTTAGGTTATGCGTGGTGTTTTTGGAGGTTAGGGTTACTTGAATTTCTGTTACAAATTAGGTTTAGTAGTATAGTGAGGTCAACCAAGCGTCGGGTAGTGAATTTGTTATGAGTGGGTTTGGGAATTACCTCCAGCTTTCGTATTTGATGACTCTTTCAAGCTTATCACCACATCATCTCCAGCTTATTGACCTACTCCAGTAAAAGAGTTGCCTTATTGACCATCTCAAAATCAAAATAAGCCCGTGAGTCTGATACCCGGTTATTTTAGTTAAATGGCGATGTTAGTCTACTATAATGGCATGGTTGAAGGTAATTTAAGCACTACAATTTGTATTTTTCAGGTGAAGATGATGCGGTTATATGCAGCAACTGATGTTATCGATGCACCAACTGAACCGGTGCTGAAACACAAGTAAGGTTCTCTTTTTCTTAACCTAATTTTCTTTTATGCTATAACTTATTAACCATAATTTTTTCGTTGCTATGGCTTAATTGCAGGTACATGGGTTAACTTGCGTATGGTCGTTTCGTTGGTTTGTTGCTGATGAAGGAATAGCGTGTGTTTAGTGGTTTAGATTTGACAGAAGGCTGTGTGAGAGTAAGTTATATATTAGACATAAATTTATACTACATCCACTTTTTTAGGACGGGTCATGTGGGTCGTTATGTATCGTTTTTAAAGAAACGCTTTTTTTACGGTATTTTGGGATTGCTTATAATATTTGCATTTTTAGAATCTGAAAATCATTTTCAAGTTGTTTCATCCAGTTTTTAAGCTCGAATTAAGGTTGGATAGTATGGATTTGATGTTTTGTTAGCGGATGTTCGGATTAACTCGGTTTCCGGCTACTGAGCTTATTTGTTTTTGGAGTATAAGCTCACAAACCAAAAAAAGTGACCTAATAAGTTTTTTCAAATTGAATTTATAATATATGTCGGTCTCCTTATGCTTTTATGCCAATCAAGTTCAAGGCTAAAAGTTTCTAGAATTTTATATGATATTCTCTGTTTTTATAAATAGGTGTTTGAACACACGTTTAAACTGATCACCATCAGTTATTTCTAGATCGATGTAAAATACCTAAGCTTATTCTTATATTGGGTGATCGTGTGTGCACACAGGTTGGTCAACGCCATAGTGACAGCGACTCTCATGATTGCAGTCACCAACAACAGGTGTGAATTGTTATATCATCATCTCAGTTGCACAATCTTATTATATTTCAAATTAATGTCCCTTCCTTTTACAATGGGTTCAACGTTTGTAATAGATATTTTATACAAGTTTAATTCTTTTGTTTTCAGAAAGAAGCTCTTTCTCAGAGTCTGTACCAAACATTCGTAATCCAACCCTGCCGCAAACCTCGCCAATGCAGACAGGGACATCAGATAGCTCTTCAACGAACACGATGCGCAGGAGTACTGTACATTCTGTTGGAGCCATTATTTTTATCTCTTTGGATTCAACCAGTCTTATATTATGTTAGTCCCTTACCCTATCTTTCTTTCTCTTAAAGGTCCCTCGAGTGAGTATAATTCATTTGGCGCCTGCAACTGTGTTTGTAGAAACTGTCACGCACAGTTTTGGTTTGAGGAAAGGCCAACCCATTCTAGCCGGTGTTCAGGCCCGTTATACAACAGGTGATGCATTATACCTTCTCTATCCTTGAATGTTCTTGATGCATATTTGATTCCAGTTTATTTGTGATCGTAATAAGCACTTTAACATGCTTACTTAAAACTGCTCATTTTCCTTAAAAGTAAGCAAATAAGAAGTTTCACATTCTGTTTGTCCCACCATTCTCTATTGCTAAATCTGCTTATGTGTATACACTCCACTGAAACACTAAAAATATCTCAATATGTTGTGATACTGACAATCGTAAGTATTGTCTTTGTTGATTTTCTGCTTATGCAGCCAGATGATGAAGAACCAGAGGAAGAGATGGAAGAGTGTGTGACAGAAAAATTTGCTAGAAGGCTGAACAAGAATTTAATGAGTGTCGCTTATTTAAGGAGCATTGAGCAGTTATAAAAGGTAAATCGAAACGACCCACATTTATGAAGTTGAACAAATATTATTTTATCTTAGACTTAGTTGAGGTTATAATTTAGCATTTGGACCGGTTAGGAACAGATCAATATCATCTTTTACCTACAAATTGATAGTCAAATTGTGATTAAATAAACCTTCAAAATAGCTGTCAAAAAATTAAAATGTTGTAACTAATGTTAGATTTATATAGTTATGTTAAGATTAGTGTTTGGAAAATGACTCATGTAGAGTACAATGAATGTATATCTATGTTTTATTACTAAAATTTGGAAATGCTGCAACAACTTATTCTTAATGGGCCCCTCTGAGAAAAGAGATGCATACACTGTGCTCTCTTTGTATATATCTTATTTCTCTAAGAATGACGGATGTCATGATGAATTTTTAAGTGGAGATGAAATATTTGACTTGAGGACTGAGAAGGAGTTTTGGGATGAGATGAAGAAAGGCTTGCTATATACCTGTTTCATTACATTCAGTCATGGTTCCAGCTTTAGAATGTAAACCAAGGTATGCGTTTCAAATTTTTTTCAACCTTCTTCGGTTTTAATATTCCTTTTTAGTTTTCCACTTGCTTCGTTGGACTGCACTGGAAATTGTATTTATGGCTCCACTAATTTACCATGCGCAGATGGATTGCACTGCTATTGCAACTGATTGTATTCAGTATTCTCTTCCTATGATGCTCTACCCTTCTATTTTGAAAAAAAAGGTCTCATAACCGTATCGATTATAGTTGAATAAGCCTTCTGTTATGAAAAAAATATCATGAATACAAATTCGAATATTTAAACCTGATAAAAATTTTGTTATCAGGATTTACAAAATATAAATTTCAAGAATGCCATCAGAGGTGTTTAATATTATCATAAAACATACACATACTAACAATGTTTAGATTACGATTAGCTTATTAGCTTTTTACCTAAAAAGTGTGACTTGATATTAATAAAGTGTGAGCTATTTTCAAAAAGCTTAGCCAAACACCCTGCAAGTGTTGATATAACAAACCCGTTTCTATCAATTGTCTTGAACAAAACATAAATGTACTCAAAGTCCTTTAAATTATTTGGCACGACCCTGCTATTTTTACGGCGTAAAAGTGTGTTTCATTTCTCATTTCTCATTTTTTTTCTATATGATAGTGATGGTTTTGATGCAGGTCGATTTTATGCATTCGAGAAAGTCCAAAGACCAGACCCCTCTTACAGTGGGAGTGGGAGTGGGAGTGGGATTGGTGTTCGCCAATTCAAAACTCCCGTCTTCAGCAGCTTGAAAGGTTAAGTGATACTCTCAAAATGGAGTTTTGCATTTACCATTTGAATCAACAAATTATTATTATTTTTTCGTGCGCCATTAAGCACAACCCGAATTGTCTGCAATTAGGAAATGGGTTGAATTTCCCAGCATTATAGACACTCTTCATTCATTGGCATATGCGTCTCTTCTATTAAGGAGAGTCAGATTGTATCTTATGTGCCTAAATGTTCAGGCTCAACTATTGTTTTGTGAGTAACACTAGCATGCTCTTAACTCCGCATACCTGTTGATGTTATTTGAAGTTATTTAATGCAATATTTTTTATGAGTTTACAGTTACTAATGTACATCGTGAATAACACTTTGCATACCTGTTGATCTTATTTGTGAAGTTATTTGATGCAATATTTTTTATGAGTATACAGTTACTAATGTACATATGTAACATGTTTTTGCAGGAATTCTGAGTTGTATGAACCTGAATTTTCTAAGTTACATAATGGTGTGAAACATGGAGATATAGTTGGTATTGTCGGGTTTCCAGGTGTGTAATTTGAATTTGCATTTTAGCTTTGTTGGGTATTTGTGTATCTTTTCAGTGATCTAACAATGAAGTAGCAGATGAAATATTGTTTTTAATATTGTTGGAATGCCTATGTTAACTTTATTTTATATCTGAACCGTTATCATTTTCGCCTTATTTTCGTTTTATACCATGGATTCAAGGTAATTTAAATTATAGTTGTAAGTGTTCTCATTTTTCTTTCTTATGACAAGAAAAAGCTAAAGGGGAAAGTTGAGTATTTGCCCAGAATAACCAACTGTTTGTCACATTGTCTCCACATTATCACATTGACAAAACATCTATGTTAGTAATGTACTGAAACCCTCTTTCATTTGAGGAGTTACTCATGGTTTCAATGTTTGCCACTTTATTATTATCTGCAAAAATCAAATATGACACATGATGTTCACTACTTCAGAGAAACTCAAGGAATAACACTTGGCTGCAAAATCATGCTATGTACAGCCTACATTGCAATCTTTAAATTTTTTGTTGCACCATTTCTACTTTGCAACACTTACTGAAAACTTCTTTAGCAAAACACCCGCGGCAACGCGCGGGTGCTCCACCTCGTATATAACTATTTGGAAAATGATATTTCTTTTTGCAAATTATTCTTACTTATCTTTCTACTCATATTATACTAACGAGCGTCAGAATTAACGGCTTAGATGTAGAGAGATAATAAATAAAAATATATATATGAGTTAATTACATAGATGGTCACTGTGGTTTGCTTGAAATTTCACTATTAGTCACTGAACTTTTTTTTTGATGGGCCTAGTCACCGTGGTTTACTATTATTACGGGCCTAGTCACTGAACTTTTTTTTCCGAATGAAATGACCAAACAGCCCTTGTCATCTTATTTTGACTAACGACCGTTAGTCTTTCAGACTAACGACCGTTAGAGAACAACCGAAAACTTGGTTTTCTAACGTTTTCGTCCGGTCTTTATACGTTTTCGTCCTAGTATGTTGTTAAAGGTTTTTAAATTTAGGTTATGCGTGGTGTTTTTGGAGGTTAGGGTTACTTGAATTTCTGTTACAAATTAGGTTTAGTAGTATAGTGAGGTCAACCAAGCGTCGGGTAGTGAATTTGTTATGAGTGGGTTTGGGAATTACCTCCAGCTTTCGTATTTGATGACTCTTTCAAGCTTATCACCACATCATCTCCAGCTTATTGACCTACTCCAGTAAAAGAGTTGCCTTATTGACCATCTCAAAATCAAAATAAGCCCGTGAGTCTGATACCCGGTTATTTTAGTTAAATGGCGATGTTAGTCTACTATAATGGCATGGTTGAAGGTAATTTAAGCACTACAATTTGTATTTTTCAGGTGAAGATGATGCGGTTATATGCAGCAACTGATGTTATCGATGCACCAACTGAACCGGTGCTGAAACACAAGTAAGGTTCTCTTTTTCTTAACCTAATTTTCTTTTATGCTATAACTTATTAACCATAATTTTTTCGTTGCTATGGCTTAATTGCAGGTACATGGGTTAACTTGCGTATGGTCGTTTCGTTGGTTTGTTGCTGATGAAGGAATAGCGTGTGTTTAGTGGTTTAGATTTGACAGAAGGGTGTGTGAGAGTAAGTTATATATTAGACATAAATTTATACTACATCCACTTTTTTAGGACGGGTCATGTGGGTCGTTATGTATCGTTTTTAAAGAAGCGCTTTTTTTACGGTATTTTGGGATTGCTTATAATATTTGCATTTTTAGAATCTGAAAATCATTTTCAAGTTGTTTCATCCAGTTTTTAAGCTCGAATTAAGGTTGGATAGTATGGATTTGATGTTTTGTTAGCGGATGTTCGGATTAACTCGGTTTCCGGCTACTGAGCTTATTTGTTTTTGGAGTATAAGCTCACAAACCAAAAAAAGTGACCTAATAAGTTTTTTCAAATTGAATTTATAATATATGTCGGTCTCCTTATGCTTTTATGCCAATCAAGTTCAAGGCTAAAAGTTTCTAGAATTTTATATGATATTCTCTGTTTTTATAAATAGGTGTTTGAACACACGTTTAAACTGATCACCATCAGTTATTTCTAGATCGATGTAAAATACCTAAGCTTATTCTTATATTGGGTGATCGTGTGTGCACACAGGTTGGTCAACGCCATAGTGACAGCGACTCTCATGATTGCAGTCACCAACAACAGGTGTGAATTGTTATATCATCATCTCAGTTGCACAATCTTATTATATTTCAAATTAATGTCCCTTCCTTTTACAATGGGTTCAACGTTTGTAATAGATATTTTATACAAGTTTAATTCTTTTGTTTTCAGAAAGAAGCTCTTTCTCAGAGTCTGTACCAAACATTCGTAATCCAACCCTGCCGCAAACCTCGCCAATGCAGACAGGGACATCAGATAGCTCTTCAACGAACACGATGCGCAGGAGTACTGTACATTCTGTTGGAGCCATTATTTTTATCTCTTTGGATTCAACCAGTCTTATATTATGTTAGTCCCTTACCCTATCTTTCTTTCTCTTAAAGGTCCCTCGAGTGAGTATAATTCATTTGGCGCCTGCAACTGTGTTTGTAGAAATTGTCACGCACAGTTTTGGTTTGAGGAAAGGCCAACCCATTCTAGCCGGTGTTCAGGCCCGTTATACAACAGGTGATGCATTATACCTTCTCTATCCTTGAATGTTCTTGATGCATATTTGATTCCAGTTTATTTGTGATCGTAATAAGCACTTTAACGTGCTTACTTAAAACTGCTCATTTTCCTTAAAAGTAAGCAAATAAGAAGTTTCACATTCTGTTTGTCCCACCATTCTCTATTGCTAAATCTGCTTATGTGTATACACTCCACTGAAACACTAAAAATATCTCAATATGTTGTGATACTGACAATCGTAAGTATTGTCTTTGTTGATTTTCTGCTTATGCAGCCAGATGATGAAGAACCAGAGGAAGAGATGGAAGAGTGTGTGACAGAAAAATTTGCCAGAAGGCTGAACAAGAATTTAATGAGTGTCGCTTATTTAAGGAGCATTGAGCAGTTATAAAAGGTAAATCGAAACGACCCACATTTATGAAGTTGAACAAATATTATTTTATCTTAGACTTAGTTGAGGTTATAATTTAGCATTTGGACCGGTTAGGAACAGATCAATATCATCTTTTACCTACAAATTGATAGTCAAATTGTGATTAAATAAACCTTCAAAATAGCTGTCAAAAAATTAAAATGTTGTAACTAATGTTAGATTTATATAGTTATGTTAAGATTAGTGTTTGGAAAATGACTCATGTAGAGTACAATGAATGTATATCTATGTTTTATTACTAAAATTTGGAAATGCTGCAACAACTTATTCTTAATGGGCCCCTCTGAGAAAAGAGATGCATACACTGTGCTCTCTTTGTATATATCTTATTTCTCTAAGAATGACGGATGTCATGATGAATTTTTAAGTGGAGATGAAATATTTGACTTGAGGACTGAGAAGGAGTTTTGGGATGAGATGAAGAAAGGCTTGCTATATACCTGTTTCATTACATTCAGTCATGGTTCCAGCTTTAGAATGTAAACCAAGGTATGCGTTTCAAATTTTTTTCAACCTTCTTCGGTTTTAATATTCCTTTTTAGTTTTCCACTTGCTTCGTTGGACTGCACTGGAAATTGTATTTATGGCTCCACTAATTTACCATGCGCAGATGGATTGCACTGCTATTGCAACTGATTGTATTCAGTATTCTCTTCCTATGATGCTCTACCCTTCTATTTTGAAAAAAAAGGTCTCATAACCGTATCGATTATAGTTGAATAAGCCTTCTGTTATGAAAAAAATATCATGAATACAAATTCGAATATTTAAACCTGATAAAAATTTTGTTATCAGGATTTACAAAATATAAATTTCAAGAATGCCATCAGAGGTGTTTAATATTATCATAAAACATACACATACTAACAATGTTTAGATTACGATTAGCTTATTAGCTTTTTACCTAAAAAGTGTGACTTGATATTAATAAAGTGTGAGCTATTTTCAAAAAGCTTAGCCAAACACCCTGCAAGTGTTGATATAACAAACCCGTTTCTATCAATTGTCTTGAACAAAACATAAATGTACTCAAAGTCCTTTAAATTATTTGGCACGACCCTGCTATTTTTACGGCGTAAAAGTGTGTTTCATTTCTCATTTCTCATTTTTTTTCTATATGATAGTGATGGTTTTGATGCAGGTCGATTTTATGCATTCGAGAAAGTCCAAAGACCAGACCCCTCTTACAGTGGGAGTGGGAGTGGGAGTGGGATTGGTGTTCGCCAATTCAAAACTCCCGTCTTCAACAGCTTGAAAGGTTAAGTGATACTCTCAAAATGGAGTTTTGCATTTACCATTTGAATCAACAAATTATTATTATTTTTTCGTGCGCCATTAAGCACAACCCGAATTGTCTGCAATTAGGAAATGGGTTGAATTTCCCAGCATTATAGACACTCTTCATTCATTGGCATATGCGCCTCTTCTATTAAGGAGAGTCAGATTGTATCTTATGTGCCTAAATGTTCAGGCTCAACTATTGTTTTGTGAGTTACACTAGCATGCTCTTAACTCCGCATACCTGTTGATGTTATTTGAAGTTATTTAATGCAATATTTTTTATGAGTTTACAGTTACTAATGTACATCGTGAATAACACTTTGCATACCTGTTGATCTTATTTGTGAAGTTATTTGATGCAATATTTTTTTATGAGTATACAGTTACTAATGTACATATGTAACATGTTTTTGCAGGAATTCTGAGTTGTATGAACCTGAATTTTCTAAGTTACATAATGGTGTGAAACATGGAGATATAGGTGGTATTGTCGGGTTTCCAGGTGTGTAATTTGAATTTGCATTTTACCTTTGTTGGGTATTTGTGTATCTTTTCGGTGATCTAACAATGAACTAGCAGATGAAATATTGTTTTTAATATTGTTGGAATGCCTATGTTAACTTTATTTTATATCTGAACCGTTATCATTTTCGCCTTATTTTCGTTTTATACCATGGATTCAAGGTAATTTAAATTATAGTTGTAAGTGTTCTCATTTTTCTTTCTTATGACATGAAAAAGCTAAAGGGGAAAGTTGAGTATTTGCCCAGAATAACCAACTGTTTGTCACATTGTCTCCACATTATCACATCGACAAAACATCTATGTTAGTAATGTACTGAAACCCTCTTTCATTTGAGGAGTTACTTATGGTTTCAATGTTTGCCACTTTATTATTATCTGCAAAAATCAAATGTGACACATGATGTTCACTACTTCAGAGAAACTCAAGGAATAACACTTGGCTGCAAAATCATGCTATGTACAGCCTACATTGCGATCTTTAAATTTTTTGTTGCACCATCTCTACTTTGCAACACTTACTGAAAACTTCTTTAGCAAAACACCCGCGGCAACGCGCGGGTGCTCCACCTCGCTATTATACATTCAGCAGGAACTTAGCTACAGTACCTTCTTAGCTACAGTGCTTTCTACAGTGTTTTGCTTCTTCCACACCTCACAAAACTTCTACTTTCACACTTTTTTTTCCTATAGCTGAGTGTGCTGGGTGCACAACTAAACACACACTAATTTGCTTCACCCAAAACTGCTTCACACCAGCTCACAAATAACAAATGCGCTCTTCTCATCTTTCTTCCACAAATCACAAAACAAAGATCCACCCCAAAAAAAATTAACGCCTCATCTATGTTTACTAAATCCGACCAAAAAAATTATCGGTTCATCTATCTCTCCAAAGAAAGTTAATCAGATTAAATCCCAGAAACCGGTCTCATTAGTGGAGGATCAAGAATTGAAGGTATTTTTTTTTCAATAGATCGTTTTTTTGCAAAATTCATATTTGTTGACTTTATCGGATTATTGAGATTTGGAGAATCAGGAGTGAATATTAAGCATAGGTTAAATTAGGGTTTCGCTATAATTTTCGGATGCTTCGTGTTGAGTATGTTGTTAAAGGTTTTTAAATTTAGGTTATGCGTGGTGTTTTTGGAGGTTAGGGTTACTTGAATTTCTGTTACAAATTAGGTTTAGTAGTATAGTGAGGTCAACCAAGCGTCGGGTAGTGAATTTGTTATGAGTGGGTTTGGGAATTACCTCCAGCTTTCGTATTTGATGACTCTTTCAAGCTTATCACCACATCATCTCCAGCTTATTGACCTACTCCAGTAAAAGAGTTGCCTTATTGACCATCTCAAAATCAAAATAAGCCCGTGAGTCTGATACCCGGTTATTTTAGTTAAATGGCGATGTTAGTCTACTATAATGGCATGGTTGAAGGTAATTTAAGCACTACAATTTGTATTTTTCAGGTGAAGATGATGCGGTTATATGCAGCAACTGATGTTATCGATGCACCAACTGAACCGGTGCTGAAACACAAGTAAGGTTCTCTTTTTCTTAACCTAATTTTCTTTTATGCTATAACTTATTAACCATAATTTTTTCGTTGCTATGGCTTAATTGCAGGTACATGGGTTAACTTGCGTATGGTCGTTTCGTTGGTTTGTTGCTGATGAAGGAATAGCGTGTGTTTAGTGGTTTAGATTTGACAGAAGGCTGTGTGAGAGTAAGTTATATATTAGACATAAATTTATACTACATCCACTTTTTTAGGACGGGTCATGTGGGTCGTTATGTATCGTTTTTAAAGAAACGCTTTTTTTACGGTATTTTGGGATTGCTTATAATATTTGCATTTTTAGAATCTGAAAATCATTTTCAAGTTGTTTCATCCAGTTTTTAAGCTCGAATTAAGGTTGGATAGTATGGATTTGATGTTTTGTTAGCGGATGTTCGGATTAACTCGGTTTCCGGCTACTGAGCTTATTTGTTTTTGGAGTATAAGCTCACAAACCAAAAAAAGTGACCTAATAAGTTTTTTCAAATTGAATTTATAATATATGTCGGTCTCCTTATGCTTTTATGCCAATCAAGTTCAAGGCTAAAAGTTTCTAGAATTTTATATGATATTCTCTGTTTTTATAAATAGGTGTTTGAACACACGTTTAAACTGATCACCATCAGTTATTTCTAGATCGATGTAAAATACCTAAGCTTATTCTTATATTGGGTGATCGTGTGTGCACACAGGTTGGTCAACGCCATAGTGACAGCGACTCTCATGATTGCAGTCACCAACAACAGGTGTGAATTGTTATATCATCATCTCAGTTGCACAATCTTATTATATTTCAAATTAATGTCCCTTCCTTTTACAATGGGTTCAACGTTTGTAATAGATATTTTATACAAGTTTAATTCTTTTGTTTTCAGAAAGAAGCCCTTTCTCAGAGTTTGTACCAAACATTCGTAATCAAACCCTGCCGCAAACCTCGCCAATGCAGACAGGGACATCAGATAGCTCTTCAACGAACACGATGCGCAGGAGTACTGTACATTCTGTTGGAGCCATTATTTTTATCTCTTTGGATTCAACCAGTCTTATATTATGTTAGTCCCTTACCCTATCTTTCTTTCTCTTAAAGGTCCCTCGAGTGAGTATAATTCATTTGGCGCCTGCAACTGTGTTTGTAGAAATTGTCACGCACAGTTTTGGTTTGAGGAAAGGCCAACCCATTCTAGCCGGTGTTCAGGCCCGTTATACAACAGGTGATGCATTATACCTTCTCTATCCTTGAATGTTCTTGATGCATATTTGATTCCAGTTTATTTGTGATCGTAATAAGCACTTTAACGTGCTTACTTAAAACTGCTCATTTTTCTTAAAAGTAAGCAAATAAGAAGTTTCACATTCTGTTTGTCCCACCATTCTCTATTGCTAAATCTGCTTATGTGTATACACTCCACTGAAACACTAAAAATATCTCAATATGTTGTGATACTGACAATCGTAAGTATTGTCTTTGTTGATTTTCTGCTTATGCAGCCAGATGATGAAGAACCAGAGGAAGAGACGGAAGAGTGTGTGACAGAAAAATTTGCCAGAAGGCTGAACAAGAATTTAATGAGTGTCGCTTATTTAAGGAGCATTGAGCAGTTATAAAAGGTAAATCGAAACGACCCACATTTATCAAGTTGAACAAATATTATTTTATCTTAGACTTAGTTGAGGTTATAATTTAGCATTTGGAACGGTTAGGAACAGATCAATATCATCTTTTACCTACAAATTGATAGTCAAATTGTGATTAAATAAACCTTCAAAATAGCTGTCAAAAAATTAAAATGTTGTAACTAATGTTAGATTTATATAGTTATGTTAAGATTAGTGTTTGGAAAATGACTCATGTAGAGTACAATGAATGTATATCTATGTTTTATTACTAAAATTTGGAAATGCTGCAACAACTTATTCTTAATGGGCCCCTCTGAGAAAAGAGATGCATACACTGTGCTCTCTTTGTATATATCTTATTTCTCTAAGAATGACGGATGTCATGATGAATTTTTAAGTGGAGATGAAATATTTGACTTGAGGACTGAGAAGGAGTTTTGGGATGAGATGAAGAAAGGCTTGCTATATACCTGTTTCATTACATTCAGTCATGGTTCCAGCTTTAGAATGTAAACCAAGGTATGCGTTTCAAATTTTTTTCAACCTTCTTCGGTTTTAATATTCCTTTTTAGTTTTCCACTTGCTTCGTTGGACTGCACTGGAAATTGTATTTATGGCTCCACTAATTTACCATGCGCAGATGGATTGCACTGCTATTGCAACTGATTGTATTCAGTATTCTCTTCCTATGATGCTCTACCCTTCTATTTTGAAAAAAAAGGTCTCATAACCGTATCGATTATAGTTGAATAAGCCTTCTGTTATGAAAAAAATATCATGAATACAAATTCGAATATTTAAACCTGATACAAATTTTGTTATCAGGATTTACAAAATATAAATTTCAAGAATGCCATCAGAGGTGTTTAATATTATCATAAAACATACACATACTAACAATGTTTAGATTACGATTAGCTTATTAGCTTTTTACCTAAAAAGTGTGACTTGATATTAATAAAGTGTGAGCTATTTTCAAAAAGCTTAGCCAAACACCCTGCAAGTGTTGATATAACAAACCCGTTTCTATCAATTGTCTTGAACAAAACATAAATGTACTCAAAGTCCTTTAAATTATTTGGCACGACCCTGCTATTTTTACGGCGTAAAAGTGTGTTTCATTTTTCATTTCTCATTTTTTTTTCTATATGATAGTGATGGTTTTGATGCAGGTCGATTTTATGCATTCGAGAAAGTCCAAAGACCAGACCCCTCTTACAGTGGGAGTGGGAGTGGGAGTGGGATTGGTGTTCGCCAATTCAAAACTCCCGTCTTCAGCAGCTTGAAAGGTTAAGTGATACTCTCAAAATGGAGTTTTGCATTTACCATTTGAATCAACAAATTATTATTATTTTTTCGTGCGCCATTAAGCACAACCCGAATTGTCTGCAATTAGGAAATGGGTTGAATTTCCCAGCATTATAGACACTCTTCATTCATTGGCATATGCGTCTCTTCTATTAAGGAGAGTCAGATTGTATCTTATGTGCCTAAATGTTCAGGCTCAACTATTGTTTTGTGAGTAACACTAGCATGCTCTTAACTCCGCATACCTGTTGATGTTATTTGAAGTTATTTAATGCAATATTTTTTATGAGTTTACAGTTACTAATGTACATCGTGAATAACACTTTGCATACCTGTTGATCTTATTTGTGAAGTTATTTGATGCAATATTTTTTATGAGTATACAGTTACTAATGTACATATGTAACATGTTTTTGCAGGAATTCTGAGTTGTATAAACCTGAATTTTCTAAGTTACATAATGGTGTGAAACATGGAGATATAGTTGGTATTGTCGGGTTTCCAGGTGTGTAATTTGAATTTGCATTTTACCTTTGTTGGGTATTTGTGTATCTTTTCGGTGATCTAACAATGAACTAGCAGATGAAATATTGTTTTTAATATTGTTGGAATGCCTATGTTAACTTTATTTTATATTTGAACCGTTATCATTTTCGCCTTATTTTTGTTTTATACCATGGATTCAAGGTAATTTAAATTATAGTTGTAAGTGTTCTCATTTTTCTTTCTTATGACAAGAAAAAGCTAAAGGGGAAAGTTGAGTATTTGCCCAGAATAACCAACTGTTTGTCACATTGTCTCCACATTATCACATCGACAAAACATCTATGTTAGTAATGTACTGAAACCCTCTTTCATTTGAGGAGTAACTCATGGTTTCAATGTTTGCCACTTTATTATTATCTGCAAAAATCAAATGTGACACATGATGTTCACTACTTCAGAGAAACTCAAGGAATAACACTTGGCTGCAAAATCATGCTATGTACAGCCTACATTGCGATCTTTAAATTTTTTGTTGCACCATCTCTACTTTGCAACACTTACTGAAAACTTCTTTAGCAAAACACCCGCGGCAACGCGCGGGTGCTCCACCTCGTATTAGACAAATATGAGTACTTGTATAGTTTCTATAACTCATTGGCAGATAAATGATGATGATCTCAGTGCAAAAACAAGCTCTTTTTTAGTTCAATTCACAAAAAGCTATTTCGTCAAAATGGCGTTTTCAAAATTCACCAGTTTGATTCAAGATTTATGTATATTCATCAAGCAAGCATGTTTTCACAGATTCACTAGATTACTACAACACTAGATACTTAATTGTTTACTTCTTAACAAGAGCGGATTCCTCCAACCAATTGATCAAGACTTATGGGCAACACTAGACAAATAAGAAGTTATAAACAATTGCAACAAGTTTCAAGCACAATAGGTTCTTAATATAAACAATAAATTGAATAAGATCTTAGCATCATCAAACACATTTTATTATATTAACATATCCAATCAACCATAAGGAGTTTAGCCTAACATGACTATAGCAAACATGAAATCAGTAGCAAAATCGAATTTAAATNATATATATATATATATATATATATAATATTGTTGTGTGTGTAGGATGATATTGTAAGATATTTTAGCGACAATCGTGTGCAAATTATCTCATTTCCTAAAATCTATACTACATACTAATGCATTTAGGACTTCTAAATGAGGAAGTCTTAAAAATTTTAAGACCAAAAACATTTCTTTTAAAGGAAATCTTAAACAATAAAGTGGTGCAGATTTTTATTCACAATGTACAAATAATACATCATGTTTTCAATGCAGTCAAATAAAATGTGTGAAAGTTAATACATACACCAGGAAATTAAATGTCTTTAATTGACTTGTAACACCCCATTTCCAATAGCTTCTTGTAACAACAATCCAACAATTATTAAAAATGTATAACGATTAACCGCTAAAAATCACTAATGATTATTAAAAATACGTAACAGCAGCCACCATATAAATCCACACAAACCATCTCATATCTCTCACACACAAATATTTTTTTAATTCTTTGTGATGAAAATCGTTGTTCATATACAGCAAAAATAGTCAAACAATCTTCATTGATACAAAGGAAAAGAAAAACGAAATGACACGACATCAATCAACACACAAAAACTACAACAACCTACAAATTGTCCTATTACCCATCTCAGATTAACAACATATCAACAACAACTACACCCTTACAACCTCAAAACACATCTACGACACAACTTCAAGACTCGAATACAATGAAATGAACCAAGATCTCAGTGCGTTCATCTCAAATGTCAAACGATCTTTTAAGATCTACCACACTCATTATAGATCTTTACAAACAACGAAACTTAAAAGAAAATCAAAGATCTTAGGTTTGTATTCGTTACAAAAAAAGATTGTTACAATCTTAACCAAGAAAACACATCATAGATCTTAAACATCGAAAAACAACCACATATGACACCTTACCTTAGACCTCCTTATTTCAGATCTTGAAGCCTTTTAACAAAATGAAATCAAACAAAATTTGTTTGGTGGTCGGTTCTCGAAGGGCAGTAAGAAATCAAAAAGGATTAAGTATATATTTTTGCTTATGTGATTGAAGGATATGGAAAAGATTTGGCTTTGGTTCGTATTTTTGAAAAAATAATAATAATAAAATAAAATAAATACATAAGTATATGAAGATAAGGAGGGATTGTGTTATACATAAGGGAGGTGATTTGCACACTTCAAAATATGAGGCACATTCTATTTTTTGCATCAGACAGTTGTACATGTATCACAGGATGCTTATAGTACATGTACAATGGAGTGTGCCAATCATATTTTGAAGTGTGCAAATCAACTCTTTATACATAAGTATAACAAGGGACGCATTTTATTTTGCTATGAGCAAATTTAGGGTAGTGAAATGTGGATTATAGTTGGTAGTGGCACTATATAAAATTATTATTTAGGGTTAATATATAGACCGGGTATGTAGTTTGTGGATTAAGAAACTTGGGCTTTGACACCTATTTTTTGGATTGCTAATTGACTATACGGATTTAAATTGTTAATGAGATGGTATCCAATTTTAAGAGTTATTGTGCTGCAATTTTTTATTTTATTTTATTTTATTTTATTTATTATTATTATTTTTGCGCCGAATTGTTGTATCCAAATTTTGCATAAGTTGGTTTTTAAGGATTAATTTTAACTTAATTTTGGACTATGGTTGGTTTTGGACTTGCTAACTTTTACGGGGTTGATTATTTCACATGGTTAAGTTTTTATCTAGCTTAACCTTAGTTATTGTGAACAACAAAAAAACCATTAATAACCGGAAAATAAATTATCATGCATTTTAGAATGAAAAACATAGTTCCTTGTTAAAGAGTTAAAGTTGTTTCGACATAAATGTCCGTACATTTATTATAAAAAAAAAGTAATAATTTAAAAGACTTAGCTCATCGGAAATTAAAATACGTAAAGTTATTGTTATAAAAAACATATAAATAAAAAATATTTGCTCGCCATAAATTTTAGTCACAGGGTACCCGCCGCCGCATTGCGCGGGTATCCTGCTAGTGTATAAGAAAGTATGCATATATCATGGGTATCCGTATTTTGACAACTTTCTTGCAAGAATTTTATCGCAATTCTTTTAACACATTTCCAATGTAAAGTACTCAAGAGTGAGAATGTATTTTTAGTCAAACTACTACCAGTATTAAATAAGTCTTGAGACTAAATAATGTCCGAAGTATCCAGTATTAGGCCAATGATATCAATGGTGTTAAAACTAGTTAATGCTAACTACAGTAATACTTTGTCCATCGATTGTGTTTTGATTAAGAAGATACATATACTCAATTGTTAATAAATCTAGCATCGAATTATTCACCTATTCACTCTGTGTTACCTTTTGATGGTAAGTTCAAAGTTGGTTATTAGCTGGACACAATTTCTTTATTCTGGAGACTTGGAATAGGAGTTCCCAATATTCGTTTAACTGGACGTCCTATGTATATCAGCTAAATAACATGCTAGTTTTCTACGTATAATATAACCATTTTCGTTTATTCAGTGGCAATATGTGATTTAAGATATAGTTTGATGACACTTATAACATGATGTCTAACATTGTTTTAAAACCTTAGGTGCGACGGTTGTTAAAGAGTTGTGTACGGTGTCTTTTCTCTTTGGAACGACGATAGCAAAAATTGTCTTTGAAAGCCTATATTTATGGAAGATCTATGAGTGAGATAAGACTTTTATATCATTCACAAAAGCGTATCTTTCCCCGGCGGCTTTAAATTAAAACATACCCGGTTTCTAAATCTTCAAATTACCCAAAATTTAGTTTTGATAACTACAACAAAACAGGTTTTTGTGTATGGTATATTATTCATACATTACTAACATACTATTATGCAAGGTTGCACTTTGTAATGCATTAGAGCACTAGGTACCATGTTTGGATCAGTCATCACTGACTCGTTGGAGTGAACACTTATGTCCTTTATTGGACTAATTGGGCTAAAATCCAACTTCTTATAACACTTCCATGTAATTTCTCGCTACTAATTTCCTGTACTCCCATAGATAAGTCGTTGAGGTCCCCACACTACAAAAAACTAGTTGAATTCTTCACATTTTAAAATGTGTAAAATTATTGAGTTCACACTTTCTCAAGTGTGGTAATAATGAGTGTGACAAATTTTTGTACACTTATAAGTGTGGAGATATTGTCCACATTTCTATAGTTAAAAGCGTGGAAATATTTTTTGAATGTCCACACATAAAAGTGTGGCAAAATTGCAAAAAATGTATATAATAAAAAGTGTGGAAACATTTGCTACACATATAAGTGTAGCTTTATTATAATTGTACACACTTATATATGTGGATTATTTTTTTAAATATTTGTAACACTAGCAAAATTATTATCCATATAAAAAAAAGTCCACGGTTTAACATACCGTGGCAAAATAAGTGTGGAGAGTAGCACTATTTTTTTAGTGCCACTGCCATATTTAGTAAAAGACATTTTTACAACCGTTGGGCCAAAACAAAAGAGAGGAAGCCCAAAGCTAAACTCCAACATAAATCCATTGAACTAATGATATATCATATATGCCCCTTTGTCATTGAGTACTTTGATGATCATTCGATCTATGAGCGTGTAAAGCACAAAACTACCAGAATCTAGACTATAATGAGCCGAGTCTTACATTAACTTGACCAAAACTCTTTATCGAGTTTTTAGAAAACATATGTACTTGTACAACTTTTTGTCAATCATGAATGAACTTGCTTTATTTAACCCCAAAAAGAAAAACAATACAAGTCATCTCACCGCACCGCAATTAACAAGATCATTAAAAAAGGATGAGACCCAAGATAAAACCAAAACAAAAAATAGAAGCCAACACAATATCCTCAAGACTATTGACTAATAACTCATAAATTATGGACCAAATAAATTGCAAACCAAACTGATAGAGGCCAAGCATTATTACCCATATGTGTAATATTAAATCCCCATATGGAGTAAAATCCACCAGTGACCTGTTGCATCAAACAGCTAATCACAATTAAATATGAAAACTTCTCTACCATTTAGATCGGAGAATTTATGAAGGAAATCCGGTTTTAAATTCCCAGCAACCACACGATTATATAACCAAAGGGAATACGCCGCGCCTAAAATCATCCCAAGCGCGGCTAATGTGGCTACTAAGCTATTTCTTTGGAAAGCTCCTACTAAGCTCTTGACCACTTAGACTTGCACTATCAATCACAAAAGCATTAGAGGCCAAGCATTAGGAGTTAATATTGCTAATTGTCTAAAAGGGAATTGCATATATGCCTAATGAAACTTGTATATTTGCATATTTTTATCAAATACAAATTGTATATTTGCATATTTTTATAAAATACAAGTTTTTAATGCGTAATGTACAATGTTGTTTAAGCATGTTTTGAGAAAATATGCAAGTTTTAGTGATATATTAGGAAGCTGATTGGGAGACTTAAATTATGTACCTAAATTCATGGCTAAACATTTGTGGCATGATCATGATGATTTGTGAAAAAGTAGGTCATCTGATGATGCCACGCATGATTAGGCGTGAATTTAGACACATCTTTAAGTCTCCCAATCATGACTTTGTATATAATTGCCCCTTACTAAAAACATGTCATTTGTTATCGTTGTAGTTGTGTGTACCATTATTCGAATCCGATGATTTTGTGTACATTTGTTCAAATTTTGATTATTCTGTGTCTCAATTTGTAAAAATTTTTGATTTGATTCTCAAAAATATATGATTCAATACTAAAAAATACGTCAATCGATACACAGAATAATCAAAATTTAAAAAGATGTGTACGAAATAATCAGATTCGAATAATCGTACACATATTTACAAAAGTGACAAGTATGATACATTTTTAAACAATTACCCTAGTTAATAAAACATACATTTTTACGAACATTTCTTGAGTTATTTGAGTTCTCAAAATAAGTTCCATTTGACAAAGTTACATCACATTTTTCATTTTTAAAACGTTGGCTTCAACTTTATTGTGTTTATAATATAAACCTTTCCTAATAAATAAATATTCTTTTCAAACTTTACAACTAAAAAAAGACCATAAAAGATGCTTTTCTTAACAAACGACATCATTCAAGTGGATCGTCGACACGTTTAACATTCATGCGTCATACACTCAAGCCGACATGACGTCATCACATAAAAAAACCCTATACATACAACTGTTTAACACACAATTATGAAACACTCATTCTCCAAAGTAACAACTCATAAAAAATATCAAATTTCAATGGAA
This sequence comes from Artemisia annua, assembly GCA_014162995.1. Taxonomy (NCBI): domain Eukaryota; kingdom Viridiplantae; phylum Streptophyta; class Magnoliopsida; order Asterales; family Asteraceae; genus Artemisia; species Artemisia annua. The sequence continues at coordinate 61,188 of LBNU01008608.1, read as the reverse complement.
ACTACAAAGAAAAAACGTTTGGAAGCTAAAGAAGACGTTACAATTTCTGCTAAGAAAATAAGGGCTAACAAGGAATGTAATAAAGGTGGAGGAGTAACTGCTGATGATGCTGAGGTAGATGAGTTTTTTGCTATATTGAAAAGGATGCAAGCAGGGTTTCATTACTTGAGGAACAAAGGTGTTGAAAATCGTGTCAAGAAGCCTGGTTCGGGTTCGAGTTTAGGCTCGTGGAATCCGGCTTTTGAGTTGGAGGATTTTGGCCAAGTGGATGATGGTGGTAGGAAATTTAGTGAAGGAGAGAGTTTAGTGCGTGATAAGGTCGTTGTCGGGTTTGATCTTAACGTAAACCCGACAACTGAGTAGAAATTGGATTAGGAGTTGTTTGAGATTCGTTTTAAAATTAGTTATCTGATTATTGTGTTTTGTAACAGGAGAAACCAAGTTTCTAAAATGTATCTGTTTTTTTTATCTTGTAATTTTGCCTGTTTCAAACTCTTCAATGCATTAACTATTCATCTCTTGTTATAGAACAACCACTCTATCAACTTTTTATACAAACAATCCCAAACACCAGTTAAGTAATATGTTTTCTTTAAGTTGGTTACTTAGCAAATTGGCCTATGCATCGTTGCTAATACTATACACTTGTATGATAATCCAATTTGCTGCGATATAATTAACAATCTTATAAACTGTAAACTGTGTGCGAAATTTGGAATCACAGATTATAAAGTTAAGCGGCAGAATATTATGATCATAAGAAGCAGAAACATGATAAAATCGTAGGTTTATTCATAGCCTCATAGGAGGGTGTTGGTTATATATGTGTGTAATTAAAGATCGTATTTCGCAAAATAGTATGTCGTATTCATTGGCATCCGGTTTCAGTAATGACGAACCATCTAACCAACTAAACAACAGTTCAGCATAGCGATATGTTAATGTGCTTACTACATCGAGTTTGTCTAAACAATAAAAACATTTTTTTTTTAAACAAAAATGATACCTTCCAATCCAAATTTACGTAATGGCTACTTAATACAGTAATTTTTACAAAACATCAATTCTATTATACTAGTCTTTTTTCGGGGTTTTACTTTATTTATTTACGTATTTAAGTTATACTCTTTTTTGGTAATAAAGTACTTACTACTTATAGAAAAACGCGTTTTGTTAAATGCTCTGATTTTGTTATCAATGAAAAGCAGTTCCTACAATAAATGCTTTTCATTCAAGTGCAACCACATCCACTATAATTGTGTCATAACATTCATTTACAAACTTTTATTGTTTATGACCCTATATTTGTTGAAGTGGTTAGAGCATTCACAGTGGTAACACGAGTTATAACTTAATTTAGCGCCATGTCAGCGCCACATCAGCTTTAACACTTTCATCTTATCTCATAAAAAAACACCCACAACAATAACTCAACCTTAACTCAACATTTGAGCCCTATTTTTTTTCTTCTTTTCCAATTATTTAAACAAAATACAAATTAAAACAAATTACATTTTTATTCAAACAAATAACTAAAAATAAAAATTTTATTTACATTTTTATTTAAATGAAAAGAAGGAAAAAAAATCTGTATAAACCCACAAGGACCAAACTGCAAATACACAAAACCTCAAGGACTAAAAGAAAAAAAAATATATCTCATCTTCAACCTCTCGACACACACACACATGCACACACACCTCTCGACACACACACACACACACCTGCAACACACACAAAACACACACTAAAACACACACTAAAACCCACTAAAAACCATATAACGTCGCGTTACTGGCTTAACGTCACGTGAATTTTTAACGTTAAGAGTGTCCACGTAGGACTTAACGCGATCCGGCGCATTGGTAACGTGTGTTTAACGCACGTGAAAGAGTGTCCACGTAGGACTTAACGCAAGTGTAGCGTTACCACTGTGAATGCTCTTAGATGACTATTGACGAGCTAGTTTTCATCATATGATTAAAAATTGGTTTTTACGGATCACTTTCAAATGACCGAACCCGAATCATGTAACAAAACAAGTACAATAGTTAGACAAATTTTTATTTTTATTTATTTATTTATTTTTATTTTTTTTTTGGTAAATGGCACATTTGTTTTAACAACTTTTAAGTTTTCATTCTTCACTAAAAAACCCTCATTTTTTTCTTCTTCACTTGCAAATAAATAAAAAAGAAAAGTTGCTACATTTTTTAAAAATTTCAAAATTTCATTATTTGACAATTTATTAAAGAAGGCTTAAAAAATAACTACATTTTGCATCCTCTTAATTTTGTTGCAACACCTTATAGTGGGACTAACCAATAAAATTTATATATGCTATATTTGGCGCAAAGCTTTTTGGGATGATGAGCGGTGAGCAATGAGCTTTTTGATTTTTAGTGTTCGATTGACAAAAGAGTGGTGAGCTTTGCTATTTTTTAGGAAAGCTCATTGATGGATCTAAACACACACCTTGTGTTGTTGATACTTTGAGTAATATTATTAAGCACGCGGAATTTACTTAACAACACTTAGAAGACAGTTTATATGATGTATTGTAAGTGAGTATAGTTGTATGTAACACAAAGCTTCAATATTATTAATGATAATAATACGAGTGATCTTAGCTATCACTAGGGTTACACCTTGAAGCTCTCTAGGATAATCCGTACCTATGATCATGACCTAGGATCTCCTTTTATAGCACAAGGAGTCCTTTACAAGATAA
>LBNU01008608.1:35291-50065 GCA_014162995.1 Artemisia annua | reverse complement strand
TGAATACAATTATTTGATCTTTTGGAAGAGTCATGAGCAATGAACTTCTGGCCTTCAGATCATTCTTTCTTTGGGTTCTCTCATCTGTTGTAGTAGGCACAGAAACTGTTATAACATCTTTGTCTCCAATCTTCTCAGTCTTTTGTTGAGGCTTAAAGGAATCACCATCTAAGATGATTTCCCACAAAGCATAGTCTGACATGAGAAAGTATTGCTCTATCATGATCCTCCACATCTCAAACTCATTAAGTTTGAGTTTGGGAAGTCTTGGAACAGAAGAGTTTGACTGATTGTTTTCCATCTCCATCTTTGAGTGAGTGAGTTAAGCTTCTTCTTGGATCTTCTAAATCAAAGTATCGAAACCTGGCTCTGATACCACTTGATGGATCTAAACACACACCTTGTGTTGTTGATACTTTGAGTAATATTATTAAGCACGCGGAATTTACTTAACAACACTTAGAAGACAGTTTATATGATGTATTGTGAGTGAGTATAGTTCTATGTAACACAAAGCTTCAATATTATTAATGATAATAATACGAGTGATCTTAGCTATCACTAGGGTTACACCTTGAAGCTCTCTAGGGTAATTCATACCTTAGACAATGACCTAGGATCTCCTTTTATAGAACAAGGAGTCCTGTACAAGATAAGTATTAAGCTATCTAAATAGAATATACACAAGATCTATTCTATACTTATCTAGACACGAATACATCAGTTATCTAATAAGCAGTGGTAACTATATATACTAGCAGTGGTAATGAATTTCCACTGCCAGTGCATTCTTCAGCAGTGTCTTCCACAAGCCTATCCACCACTGGTAGCTTTATTCCCAACAAATATGTAGATTCAAGACTATATTCTTTGTTGTAATTTGATATAATCTTGAAACTAAGCAAATAACAATCCAATTTCTTGTCCACACTCAAAAATATATCAATTAGATTTGATAAATATATCAACCATAATTTGAATAATGTATTGATATAATATCAAGATCTTTCTTGACCCTCACGAACACTCATTTTAAATAAATAGATATTTTGGTAGTGTGTTCCATTAATCTTAAGATTATTTATAAGTGAGGTTGTGAATGATTGAAAGTTGACTTATTACTACATGATAGTTATATGTTTTGTTTATTTGAAAAACTATTCATTGTTGCGTATAATGAACACACTTAGATTTTGAAAGTACTTTTTCTTTTTATATAACTAATAATGTTTATAAAAAGATTCAATTTCTCTTATTTAAACAACCTAAGGTAAAACATAGTAATTTATTGAAAATATTTAGGTGACTAGATTTAACTTATTTACAAGATGTTTGAGTAAGATTAAGCCATCTATACCTATATGCAATGCAAGCATAATATAGCAATCCTAACGCAAGAAATCTAGCATAAGATCTAGTTAAGTATAAACCGGAAAGCTAGCTATAAACTAACAGGACACATATGCTTAGATATACAATTAGCTAAACTTCAAATAGCAACAATCATCTAATATATTCAATTAAGAAAATAAAATCACAAAGAAGTTCGCATAACACATAAAACACTTGTCGTCGTTTTGTGTATTATATACACAAATGTTTACTTAGCTCGATTTTATTTGAAAATAAAATAGTTTCCTCCCCATTTTATAATTTAATTAAGATCAATATTCTGAAAACATAAATACTTAATTTTTCAAAAGTATATCAACTAGGAATGCCCAGCTTGAAGGAAAAGGTCAACCAAAAGTTTTACATTAAAACGAGACACAAATGTTTGACCACCGTGTAGTATTTTGCCTTTCTAACAAATTTAACTTTGAAATGATTATTTTTAAGTATTTTTAAATAAAAGTAGACTCAATTACCTTTAAAACGCCGGGTGGCACGACTTCTACGGACTTACGGTTAATTTTATATGATTTTTCAAAGTTTCTGAAAAACTGTCGAACAGACAGGCGGACCCCTTAATTTTAAGGAGGCCACCCAGTATTTAAGGGGGCCGCCCAAAGAATTAAGGGGGCCGCCCATCTGGTACTCAAAATTTTTATTTATTTTTTATTTTTATGTTTTTTTAAAAAAATTTTGTTTTCTGACTTTGCGGAAAGATGTGTAACTTCCTGATTTTTGATACCGAACATATAACACTTATTTTAAGCATAATATTATTTCGAGCTAGTATAATTAGTGTATATAACATCAAAACTAATACAAGTTAATCAACAAAACACTTTTCATATTTAATCCTCCTTAATAGATAATTTGATACATGGATCGTACTCAATTTTTAAAACCATTTGTTTTGAAAATTAGAGCGACGTGGCTCTTGATACCAATTGTGGAAAACTAGAAGGGGGGGTTGAATAGTTTTCCCCTCTTTTTCGTTTTATAAAATGTTTGTTTGAAAAACCTTCAATTAGAGTTTATTATGAAAACAATATATAATCAATATGATTAATTATATATTTGTACTTTTGAGTTTGTTTTCAAAACTTAGTTTTATGAATAAAGCTTTGGTTGATCTTTATGTGAATATGTTTTCCTTTTGAAATCTTAAAACGTTTTGTATCAAATCATCTATTAAGTTAAACTCAATATGAGGAGTGTGAATAATAATGTAGTCGATCATATCATATAATTATGCACATCATCACAATATTAACTTGCAACTATAACACAATCAATCATCATGACAATATAAGCAACACCCAACACATATATGCAAGCATAGATATAAAGCGATAAATGCAAGAGTAAATGTAAAGAGATAAGAGAAAGAAGATGCAAACCGGACACGATGATTTATAGTGGTTCGGCTACAAGGTCTCCTTCCTTGCCCTACTCCACTCCCCGAGTCACCTACTCGAGAGTTTTCTTCACTACTCAACAAGCTCCCTTTTGGCGGAGAAAACCTTACACAACGTTGCTTACATTATTTAACGACACTAAGCTAAATGTCGGGTTCTAATAGTAGCTAGAACCAATCTCACGACATGACTTCAATCGCTACACAACTTCTTCACAACTTCACGACTTCTTCACGACTTCACAACTTCATGACTTCTTCACGACTTCACGACTTCACTACTTCTACACGACTTATTCACACACCTACATCTTCACAACTAATTGACTTCTCCACACTACTACTTCTTCCCACTACTTCTTACTCACTCATTGACTCACTACTAAGTAGGATCATGTTGATCTACTTGTTACATATACTTACATAATTTATTTCTACAACTTCACATCAATATAAACTAGACTCTAATACTTCTTGATTTGAGGATGAAGAAGTATTCTTCTTTTGCACTTTGAGCGATGAATGAATGAAAGAATGGATCACTTGAAACAAAGATTAATAATCATATGATCAAAGGATTTTAGAAGGATGTTTAGAAAGATTTGGATCTGAAAATTTTCATGCAAGAGGTGAGAAAAATACCAGGTTTGAGGTGGTATTTATAGGAGAAAATTTCTGACAAAATCTGACAGGGGAGCGTGGCCGGCCCCCTTAATTCATGGCCGGCCCCCTTAAAATTAAGGGGGCCGCCCAGCTGTAACGGCCAGATTTTCTGTCTTTTAGTAGGGAAAGTTTATTTGGTGAAAAAGTAACTGATTTTGGTTAAAATTTTGAATTCATATATTTAGTATGATTTAAACATTTTCCTTTATTACCAAAAGTGTTTTTCAAAAATATATAATATGTTTATATTATTTTATAACATTTTCTTTTAATTAAAACATTTCCCTTTAATTACCAAAAGTGTTTTTCTAAAATATATAAAATGTTTATAACATTTTATAAAATTTGTAATGTCTAAATAAAAATCCCTTTGATCATAAAATGTATTAGACATTTGTTTATACATACCTTAAGTGATTGTTGAAGCATACTCGAGACGTTGAGATGTCGAGAGACGTTGACGTATGAATGCATAGATGATTTGTGATTGCAAGTAACTTAAACACTTTACGTTATGTATTGTAACTTACATCTTTGTCATCATCAAAACATGAAGAGGATGTTTAGATTAAATATCGTAATATAAATATCGTTATATTTATGCCAACAGTCTTTCCTAGGTTTAAGCCTCTCATTCACTATATCATTATAGACACTTGAAGACATAACGTTGATTGGGGATTCAAATTTAATGTAAACGTGATCAACGTATCTATATCCTATCATGCACGGTATCTTAACATTCCTAGGGTTGCCTCTTTTTATCTTCGGATCAATCTTAACGAAGGAAGAGCGAGGGCTATCGATTATTTTATTGTAATAGGCGATTTCTTCCTTAGTGGGGTAAAGATTAAAATATTCATCACCTATTCTCTCGTCTTCCCTTTCCTCTAAACTTCCGAAATTCTTAAGATCATCATATTCTAAGTCCTTGCTTGCGTATATGGCGCCTGCTAGGTCATTAAGTGCATGATCTAATTGAACATCAATTAAACTATTAAGCTCTCTAAGCTCCCTAATTTCACTTTCGATTTGGTATCGCAATGACGCTACTTCGTCGGGTGTGAGGGGTGGATTCGCGCTTTCCATAATGGCAAACGGAATAATTAATGGACAAGTTACTATGAACAAAAACACAAAGAGAAAGATACACTAAAGATAAACTAGAAAAATAAAATAAAAATCTCACTAGAAAGGAATCTAATGAGTAGACCTAAGTAAAAATAAAATTTTCAACCTAAACAATAACTATTCCCTAGCAACGGCGCCAAAAACTTTGATGTGCAGGATTGCGACCACGCACTAGGGTTTTACCTCTCAAGGGATCTTGAGAAGCTTGCAATCCCCACCAGGCAGTGTACCTGACCGATGTAGTATAGTGAAGTGGCAAGTACCGGGGGATTGATCGTTCTCTCAGGGAATAGTGCCGTTAGGCTTGAAAAGCTACTCTAATTAGGTCTAGGGGTTGAGGGATGATTCTTTTTGTATTTTTATATTTTATGGAAAGCAAGTAAAAATCTCGGGTTATAGAGGATTGGGCGGAATTAGTTGCTAGTCAACTAACCCAATTAACTACTTATGCAAATAAAATAAAATAACAAGAAAATTAAAATGGTTGTGAAACTTATATGAGAGAAATATGCGTTTACTTAGATTTCCTTACTCCCTAGCTATCTTTTATATGTTAATTGGTTTGTTGTAATTACGTGGATGACGGGTTGTATTCCTTTAAACCATTCGTAGGGCCGTGTACGATCTTCCCTAACTCTATAAGCTCCTACTTCACTCCTATGTCGAGCCGACTAAAAGCTCCTAACATGGGATCATTAGAATTCGCTCATGCATTAAATACAACCAAATAATCGTAGTACACATCCGATTCATGTTTCTTAAGACGTTCAAGCAAGTTACCGTATAGGAGGTTAGCCAGTTTTCTTAAGCCTAACATCGACTTCACCCACCCACAATAATCACAAGCAAACCAACAACATATAATCAATAGCTAGGTTTCATTAGATCTAAGCAAACACAATAAAGACCTAGCCTAGCATGTTAATTGAAAGACAAGCATAAGATATAATCACACAATACATAGACATATTGAATGATTTGGAAGAGACTTATTTTCAATTAAGCATCCAAGGTTCAAGGGTGGAAAACCCTTGAAATTACAGTAGAAAAACGAGCTAGGGTTTTGTTCCCAAAAGTTGCACACAATGAATGAAAATTAGAAAATTATATATAGATTTTACATTGTGACGGCGTCAGCTTATAGGGTCTTACGCCGTCATCTCGCCGCCAAAACACTACTCGGATTGCTCAGATCCACTTATGACACCGTCCCCTTCTAATCTTCTCTGGGCCGTCTCCCTTTGTGACAAAACGTGACGACCTACATCTTGCAACACGTGACGCCGTCACGTGTTAATTTCTCTGGGGCGTCTAGTGTAAAAATCATCCTACATGTTGTCAAAGCGTGACGCCGTCACACGATAGAACGTGACGCCGTCAGGTACTGTTTTCAGCATAATTTGAGACTTTGTCGTTTTCTTCACTTTTATGCTCCAAAAATGTCCAAAATGCTTCCTTTTCCAGAATTCCTCTTCAAAGTACCTAAAATGACAAAAGGAACGATTTAAGGCAATATTTGATCAAATAATTACGGATTAGAGCTTACATGACCCCCTAAAAGCGTAACACTTTTCGCCTCATCACTCCGTGAAAAGGCTAGTCACCAAATGGACAAGTTCTATCAAATCTTTCAAGATTTGCATTTTGACATAAGCCTTGCGGATGCTATCATTCTGATGCCCAAATTCGCATCAACAATCAAGAACTTGTTAAGCAACAAGGAAAAACTGTTCGNACGATTTAAGGCAATATTTGATCAAATAATTACGGATTAGAGCTTACATGACCCCCTAAAAGCGTAACACTTTTCGCCTCATCACTCCGTGAAAAGGCTAGTCACCAAATGGACAAGTTCTATCAAATCTTTCAAGATTTGCATTTTGACATAAGCCTTGCGGATGCTATCATTCTGATGCCCAAATTCGCATCAACAATCAAGAACTTGTTAAGCAACAAGGAAAAACTGTTCGAAATGGCAAAAACTCCTTTGAATGAGAATTGCTCAGCAGTTCTATTGAAAAAGCTTCCCGAGAAGCTTGGAGATCCTGGAAAATTTCTCATTCCATGTGTTTTTCCAGGGATGGTTGACTGCTTCACCTTGGCCGATCTTGGCGCTAGCATCAACCTGATGCCTAACTCAGTTGAAGAAACTTTCTCTTCCTGGACTTACCCTTACCTGCATGACTCTTGAGCTTGCAGATCGTTCCATTACTCGTCCCCTTGGCATTGCTGAGGAAGTATTTTTGAAAGTAGGGAAGTTCCATTTTCCAGCTGACTTCGTTGTTGTTGAGTTCGATGCTGATCAAAGGGTTCCACTTATTCTTGGGAGAGGATTCCTAAGAACGGGTCGTGCTCTAATCGATGTTTTTGAAGAGGAAATAACTCTTCGTGTTGGTAATGAAGTGGTTACTTTTAACCTCGATCAAAATTCGAGGTACTCCTCAAATTATAACTCTGAATCGGTTAACCGAATAGACGTCATCGATGTTGCTTCTGAGGAGTACACTCAAGAACTTCTTGGTTTTTCTCCGTGTGGCAGTACCATTCCATCTTCTGAGCCTATCATAGCCGACTCGTCCCCTTCTCTCACTCCTTTTGAGGTAAGTGACTTCTTTTTGGAAGAAGTCGAGGCTTTTTTTGCCTAAGATAGTTCAATTTCGCATGAAGTTGATGAAAACTATCTTGATCCTAAGGGGGATATTCTTTTGCTAGAAAGATTGCTAAATGAAGATCCATCTCCCCCTCTTCCTCCAAAAGAACTTAATAAAGAGGAAATCAAATCTGTTGATAAAATTGATGAATTTCCTGAGGTCGAACTTAAAGACTTACCACCTCACCTCGAGTATGCATTTTTGGAGGGTAATGATAAATTACCGTCATAATTGCTAAAGAATTGACAGATGAGGAAAAGACTGCTCTCATAAAGGTTTTGAAGTCACACAAGCAAGCCATTGCTTGGAAACTCTCCGACATTAAGGGTATTAACCCAGAATTTTGTACACACAAGATTTTAATGGAGGATGACTTCAAACCAGCAGTCCAACAACAAAGAAGGGTTAATCCTAAAATTCACGAGGTTATCAAACAAGAGGTTCCCAAATTTCTTGATGCCGGATTGATTTACCGTATCTCGGATAGTCCTTGGGTTAGTCCCATTCACTGTGTTCCTAAAAAGGGTAGCATTACTATTGTCACAAATGAAGAAAACGAGTTGATTCCAACTCGATTGGTTACGGGGTGGCGTGTATGCATTGACTATCGAAAGTTAAATGATGCCACCCATAAAGACCACTTTTCTCTACCCTTCATGGACCAAATGCTCGAGAGATTAGCAGGAAATGAATACTATTGTTTTCTCGATGGTTTCTCGGGTTACTTCCAAATTCCCGTTGACCCACAAGACCAAGAAAAAACCACATTTACATGCCCTTACAGAACTTTTGCCTACCGACGTATGCCTTTTGGCTTATGTAATGCTCCAGGTACGTTCCAAAGGTGTATGATCACCATATTCCATGACATAATCGGGAAAACTATGGAGGTCTTTATAGATGATTTCTCAGTCATTGGGGATTCTTTTCAGACATGTCTCTCCCATCTAGAAAACATGCCAAAACGGTGTGAAGACACCAATCTCTGTCTAAATTGGGAGAAGAGCCACTTTATGGTCAAAGAGGGCATTGTCCTCGGCCATAAGATTTCCAAAAACAGGATTGAGGTTGACAAAGCTAAGGTTGATGTCATTGCCAAATTACCTCATCCCACTACCGTCAAAGGTATTAGGATTTTTTTTGGCCATGCCGGTTTCTACCGTAGATTCATACAAGATTTTTCTAAAATCGCCCGACCAATGACCCATCTCCTTGAGAAGGATGCTCCTTTTATGTGACAACCCGCAAAATTTCTCCCTGATTCCATTCGGAGAAAAGATCATCTATTTTGAGTTTGGTTTGAGTTTCAAGGTACTAGACGTATTTATAACCATTTTTATTGGAAATATTATTTTTAGCACGTTGGTGTTATTCCCGTATTGTGAATCTTTCGTTTACTAGTATAAATGAGCCCCGAGCCTTATCTCGTAAAAGATTTGATAAAAATACAGAATTGGTCCCTGGAAATAAATTACCCCGTCGCCCCTATACTTTCTAAGAATTTCCATTTTGTTTTTATAAGTTTCAAATTGGGATTATAAGTTGGCACCTAGGGTTCATAACACTATCATCATTTTTATAAAACCCTACTCCCCTTTTCTTCTCCACCTAGCATCCGCCGCCACTATTTCGGCCGGCTACCTGCGCCACCGTCACCACTCACATCACACCGCCACGACTATCATCACTCTCATGACTTCCTCTTCACGTTGAGCTACAACACGCGCTGCAAACACCCACCTGCCATCGTGTACGCGCCATCTCAATTTCATATTCCTTTCATTTCCTTGTATACACCGAAGGTAAAGATAGATCGGAGCAAGAAGAGCTTGTTTGGTCGTGTTGGGAGTTACATCGCCACTTCTGCCACCACCAATTGAAGAAAGGGTTCCAGATCATTGTTCTTGTTTTGGTAGTGACAAGGGTCAAGTTGGGGTCGTGTGTTTATCAAGTTGTGGTTCGAGTTATACTCGTAAAGACACCACTGCCGTCACCCTCCTCGCCTCCCTTGTCTCACCTCGGTAAAACATGAACCCACGTTTATATTTGTTTTGTTTCTACCGATTTGTTATTGTGTCATGTTTTTCGTGGATCTAGACTAAGATAAACAAGTTAATGAGTTTTGTGAGTTAAAACATGGGTTACAAACAGTTTTGGAATAAAAAGAGTAATGGAATCGTGTGGCAAGAAACAAGTTAAAAGGGTGTTTGTTTGGTTCTCGTACCGAGTCAGGTCAACTCGGTCAAGCCGAGTCGACTCGGTGGTGTTGCAATAACACAGATTTGATGATGTTTTCAGTTTTGGAATTGATGTTTTAGCCTTTTGTTTTAAGATGTCGTTGGAAGTACTTGTGGATAAATTGGCTAGGCTTGAGCAGTGGTTTAGATTAGTTATTTTAGCCTTCGTAAACTTGTGTTGGGTTGGTTTTAAATAATCAAAGGTATTTTATTGTGTCAAATATAAAGCTAACTTGTATTACGTATTAAACATGTACTAAAGTGTATTACTTGTGGTGTCAAAATATAGACTAAAGAGGTTGATTTTAGTATTGGTACGTTTTGGTTGCTTGAGAAATTAATACTCGGCTATTAGATTTGTGACTTGGATAATATTTGACGGATATAATGCTTTGGGACTTGACATATTTGGATTTATATTGGATTAATGATACTTGCGTATATCGGATTTGAATTAATGGCATGTAATGGATTAGTATCATTGGACATTTTGGACTTATTGACTTGAAACGAATACAATATATTAGACTCGTAACGAATTTAATATATTTGATTTGCAACGAATACACAATAAGTAAATAATGTTTAATAATCAACAAATACTTTTTAAAGCTTTCTATTAACTTGTCGGGAAACATTGTTTGAGAAAATTAATTTAACTAAGTCACGTTGACTTGGAAATATTATGTAAAAGAATACATCATGCCGACTTTTATACAACATTCTAAACTTATATTTATTTCGCAAAACCTTTTCTTCTTATAAAACCCGACAAGAATATATATATATATATATATATATATATATATATATATATATATATATATATATATATATATATATATATATATATATATATATATGTATACTTATGTTTTATGAAGTTAAAAAGCTTTCTTGATCGAATTGTGAGTTCAAACTTAATTTGTTTATAAAACATGTAAGTTTTATATAAACCATTTGGGATTATGGGGTAAATACCGAAACTACCAATTGATCTATTCTATATTAAATGGTTAATTGTCGTCATTGTCTAGATTTTCTTTAAATGACTTGGGTTTATTAGTATTTCTTGATCTTGACAATGTCGTTTTCCTCTTGAACGTAAGTTATATGTCGATATCTTTTCCTCTTTGGCGTGAGTTGTATGTTGATGAATTTATCATTTCGGCGTGAGTTACATTTTGAGTCTATGTCTTCTTACCACACCACACGAAACATAAAGCTTTCTTACGAAACATTGATACTAAACTTTTATAAAGTAACGATTTGAGTAATCCACGAAAACTATGACACATCGTCTTTTATAGACTTTATTATTGTACGAGCTATATTTTGAGATAATCGTATGCGTATTAGGATGTACCCTCGTGTTCGTACTACTTGGTGCCGTCGTGCCCATCTTTTGGATATCGTTGTGATTAGCTCTAGATGCCAAGTTGTGTCGGTCGTGATTCTTGCATTGCTGTGGCTAAGGTGAGTTCATAGCCCCCTTCTTTTAATAAGTTTTCATAACTATTTTTGGGGGAGAATACATGCTCTTTTACTAAATGCAATGATTGTTTACTTGAGTACGTGAACGATTTGATTAAGTTTGAATGATTGAATGATTGATTTATTGATTGATTGATGATTGATTGAGTAATTTATCGAAGTATTTGAATTAAGTATTTGAAGGCATTATGTGCTTGCCTGTTTATATGAGAGCTTTCTAGCTCAAACTGTTTTTCTTGGACCTGCTACTACAAATTGTTTTGCTACATGTGTGGATTAGTTAAGGGTAGACAATAGTAGATGTTGACCTAAAGCTAGGGCGAAACCCTACTTTGGAATAGACTCTACTTACGGCCTAGTTCGGGGCAGTAATGGGTGGTTCCTTACTGTTAGTGTTCCTGGCTAGTGTACCGTCGAGATGTGGCCCGCTCGCACCTGACCCTCCGCCTTCGCGAAAGGTGGTAAACTAGTATGAGTATGATAGTAATTGATATGGAATTGTGAAAGTATGGAATGTATGTCTACGCCTCCCTAGTCACACATAGCACTAAAACTTTTCAGGTCCCAAACTGTTTTTGTAACTTAAACTCTATGAACTCACCAGCGTAAGCTGACCTTTAGCGTGTATTCTCAGGTTTAAGGCGTTAGCTCACTAATTGAAGGCGCTTGGCAAAGGGCATGGTCATAGGCGACTCTGATGAACATTTGGGACTACTTCAATTATTTTATGGGCCTATTTCCGCACTATTTTTATATCATGTAAACTTTATGTCTTACATGACAACTTTTATTTTATATTAATGAAATAAAAACCATTCTTTGTGCCTTGTGTTGTGATACCAATTTCGTAGCACCCCAATGCATGTATGCTTCCGCTAGACCCGAATTTTGGGGGTGTTACATTTTATCTTCTCACCTGAGTGCATTGAAGCTTTTCAAACATTGAAGAAAAAGCTTACTGAAGCACCCATTCTAGTTGCCCCCGACTGGGACTTGCCATTTGAGCTAATGTGCGATGCAAGTGACTTTACTATCGGTGCAGTCCTGGGGCAACGCAAAACCAAACACTTTCAGCCTATCCATTACGCTAGTAAAACAATGACCGAGGCTCAAACCCATTACACACTACGGAAAAAGAATTATTAGCCGTGGTGTATGCGTTTGAGAAATTTCGGCCATATTTGATCTTGACCAAATGTGTAGTATATACGGATCACTCAGCCTTGAAATACCTCTTTGCAAAACAAGATGCAAAGCCGACATTGCTCCGTTGGGTTCTCCTCCTACAGGAATTTGATATCATAATTCGTGATAAAAAAGGAGCTGAGAACCTGGCTACTAACCATTTGTCCCGTCTAGAAAACCCTCACCAAGACGTGTTTGAGAAACAAGAAATCAATGAAACATTTCCTCTCGAAACACTCAATGTGGTTTCTTTTCATGGAGATGCTATTACCCCATGGTTTGCTGACTTCGCAAACTACCATGCGGGTAATTTTGTTGTGAAAGGGATGTCGTCCCAATAGAAGAATAAGTTCTTCAAGGATGTTAAACACTATTTTTGGGACGACCCCTACTTACTCAAGATATGTACGGATCAAGTCATCCGGCGGTGTGTTTATGGTCAGGAAGCCATTGACATTCTCAAGGCTTGCCATGTTGGACCTACTGGAGGACATCATAGCCCCAACTACATCGCCAAAAAGGTGTTTGATTCTGGATTCTATTGGCCCACGATTTACAAGGATGCCCAGGATTTAGTCAAAGGTTGTGACGCTTGTCAACGTCACGGGAATAATTCACAAAGGAATGAAATGCCGCAAAATGCAATTCAAGTTTGTGAGATCTTTGACGTATGGGGCATTGACTTTATGGGGCCGTTTGTATCATCTCGAGGAAACAAATACATACTCGTGGCGGTTGACTACTTGTCAAAATGGGTTGAAGCAAAAGCATTACCCACCAACGATGCCCGAGTAGTTGTGAAATTTTTGAAATCTCTTTTTGCTAGGTTTGGAACTCCACGTGCCATCATTAGTGATCGCGGGACGCACTTTTGCAATGACCAATTCGCAAAAGTCATGCTTAAGTACGGTGTCACTCACCATCTTTCCACTGCGTATCACCCCCAAACAAGTGGGCAAGTGGAAGTTTCTAGCCGGGGTATCAAAAGGATTCTGGAAAGGACAGTAGGTGAAAACTATGCCTCTTGGTTGGATAAACTGGATGATGCACTCTGGGCCTTTCGTACAGCTTACAAAACACCTATTGGGTGTACTCCATACAAGCTAGTGTACGGAAAGGTGTGTCATTTACCGATTGAGCTTGAGCACAAAGCCTATTGGGCCTTGAAGCATGCAAACTTTGACCTTCAAACAGCGGGTGATCACACCATAAAGTTCAACTGAATGAATTAAATGAACTTCGTGATCAGGCCTACGAGAACTCTTTGATCTACAAAGAAAAGACAAAGAAGATTCATGACTCAAAAATTAAGAACCGCGTTTTCAACGTCGGTGATCGAGTCATTCTTTTCAATTCTAGATTGAAGATTTTCTCGGGTAAACTCAAAACCCGTTGGTCTGGACCATTCACTGTCGCAAAAGTATTTCCTTATGGAACCATTGAGTTATCTCAACCCGATGGTCCCAACTTTAAAGTGAATGGTCATAGGTTGAAGCATTACTTTAGAGGGGGCATACCACCTATGGTTGTCCCGGATCTCCAAACCTTCCCCATGGACAATTGAATTCGGGGATCGAGTCAAGCTAGTGACTCGGTGAACAAAAACATTAGCACAACATGGGTTTTCACCCATGTCTCTAACTTTTTGTGTTCTGTGGTTGATGTATGTGCAGGATTGTTTTCCCCGATGTGTGAAGGCTTTCGTGCTCGAGTTTTGTCTTTACTCCAGAAGTCTGGTATCCTAAATCTTATTGACTGACATTATCTTTTGGCATAATTAATAAGCGGCCTTAGATACTACGTAGGATGACCCTCGCCCTTGAAACATTGAGGATAATGTTTAACTTTTGTCTGGGGGGGGGGGTATCTTCGATTTGATTTGACTTGCACCTTTCATGTAACCGTTTACTCATGCAACTCCGTTTTTCCTAAAAAAACCAAAAAAATGAAAAAATCACCAAAAAAAAAGTACAAAAAAATGAAAAAATTTTAAAATTTCTGCAAAAATATAATAAGTTTTGACACCTTGTTTGACTTTCTGCAGGAATAGAAATTTTTACTTGACCGGGCATGTTGAGCCCTAGCTTGTTCCCTTAACTCATTTGGCTAAGCATCTGCGGATCTCATTATTTGAGATTTTAAATTTGTGGAGAATGATAAATGATAGAGTTTATTTAGAAGTTAGATGCTAAGCGTAGAGTAGTTGGTTCTCCTTAGAGCTCATCGAAGGTATTTGTGGTCGTTTGCTCCCACCAACTTGTTTCACCCCATATATGTAAAGAATAATTAAAGATGTTATGTTTTGGCGAAACTTAGTTCTTTATCTTCTTGAGAGAATCCTTGCTTTAAAAATTGGGAACACATCAAGGTCGCATAATAAATAAAGTTGAATAATGTTAAGTTTAAATTCTATAAACTGCGGTTCGAGATTGGGCCCTTGGATCCTTTATTCTGAAAGGCGTTTAGGTCTTGGAATTACCCCGTGAAGCTCTATAGTATATGTTATATATATATATATGTACATATATATATATATATATATATATATATATATATATATATATATATATATATATATATATATATATATATATATATATATATATA
>LBNU01008608.1:13089-33598 GCA_014162995.1 Artemisia annua | reverse complement strand
TATGTATATATATATGTATATATATATGTATATATATACATATGTATATATATACATATGTATATATATACATATGTATTATATATATGTATATATATATGTATATATATATGTATATATATATATATGTATATATATACATATGTATATATATACATATGTATATATATATATATGTATATATATATATATGTATGTATATATATATGTATATATATATATATATATATATATATATATATATATATATATATATATATATATATATATATATATATATATATATATATATATATATATATATATATATATATATATATATATATATATATATATATATATATATATATATATATATATATATATATATATATATATATATATATATATAAGTTATGAATAAGTGATTAGTGCTTAGTTGTTAGACAAGTTGATGGCGCGTGATGTGCTTGTGCATGGTCCTAGGCCAGACACAAGAGGTGCACGTGTATTTCTCCACAACTTATGTCTATGAGTATGTATGAATCCCAATTCCTTGATGTGGACCTCATTTTTAAAGCAGCGACTCTCGAGAAAAGATAGAAAACTACTTAGCGACTTAACTTAAGATCTTTATCGGAATAAAAGATTATCGAAATGAGAAACTATGGAGAAATTTATATCTCAACAAAAATAAAATAAATAGAGGAAAATAGAAAAATGGGAGCAAGAGGTTATTACACAAGTAACTTCCATGAGTAGTGTTAGCATCTGACTTGTAAGTAAGCTGTGATCTCGTTTTTACGCTTAGCTTGGGAACTTGTGAAAAATCAGGGACGATGAATTCTATCCTTATGGACAATTTTTTCTGAGTTGTGTTTCCTACTCTGTGACCCTAAACGTTATTGAAAAATGATGAAAGTCAACATCCCGTCACATAATAAGTGGAATAATACAAAAACAGTAGTGTAGATTATAAAGTTGAAAAACAGGGCGCTTTCGGGAATAAATGATTTGTAATCTCTTTTGAACATTTTGCTACTTTTCAACGTTAGTAAAAAGAGTTATGAAATTATTTATCTCAAGGGCGTAAATTGATTACATTGCGTGAGAACACGGCAATACCTTAGTCTGGGGGATTTCGGTGTGTGCTTATTTACACACCTTTTCTTTGCCAAATTAAGACCAAAACAGACAAAAAGCTAACCATAAATGCCAAAGATATTGTGTTTTTGTGTTTGTGATCGTGCAGGTACGGATATTTTAGAAACGGGCATGAAACATGCCAAAAAGGACAAAAAAATGAGCACGAGATTGGAAAACGTGCACTTTTGAACGCCTCGTTGACAATTTTGCTTATTGTGATATTAAAGACGAAGTCGAGTCAATCCCGGGATATATTAAAGGCTTCTGTGATATTTAACTTAACTAAAACCCGGCCCAATCCCAAAACATAAACCAAAGCCCAATCCAACTCAATCCCTAACCCACAACCTGTTTTATTAATAAAACCCAGCCTCCATCTCCTTCCCCTCTCCCCAGAATATCATGAACCAGACAAAACTCCACAACCCCCCAACAAAAACGTATCCCAGCATATCCCACAACCTCCAAACTAATTGTCCCTCCACATCCTCCCAACGTATCTTCTCCAGCCACCCAATTGTTCCCTCAAAGATCCTACAAGATATTCTATCTCCAGGCTGGCAAATCACAACCTCATCTTGGCACCAAAACTGCAATGGAGGGCTGAGATTGTTCCACGGCGATTCAAGGAATGGGATTTGTTCAAAGAAGCACAAGTCGAGAAGACCCCCCAATTAGCTTTTAGTATAAATAGGTCGTGTGTAAAGCCTTTCAGGGCATCATCTTTCTGTTTTTTTTATTATGTTTTAAGTATGCTTTAACTTTAGTTTTAACATTGTAATTTGTTTCCCTAAGTTTAATTTAAGATTTTAGTTCCTATGTTCAAGCCTTGTACTTCTTTTTAAAGTTAATAGAAAGTTAAGGTTTTCAAGTAACAAATCTGTCCATGCTTTGTTTTAAAATATTTTCATAAGCTCTCGTAAGCTCTCAGCAATTTAAAGAAGAAAGAAGAAGAAAAGAATAAGAAGATGGAGCAATGGTTTAGAGCTTCTCGGGAAGCATTAGGATTGGTAGAAATCAATAATGTCACCATGGTTCTGTAGTACCCCACAAATTTGCCACTAACTCCCTATAGGATAGAAATGCCTTACTAACTTAACTTAGGCCCTTATAAAGCACAAACTAGGTTAGAAATGCCTCTAGGAATTTCCCGAGCCAAATTTTTGCCTTATTATCTCTTTATGACTTAACTAACCCTTAGACAAGCTCACGTATCCACAAATACCAACCACTACTATGTTTACTCAATGTAAACATACTGGTATGTCAAGTCAAGGTCACAAACACATTTTCACTAAGTAAACTATCACTCTAGTACTCTATGCTTATCTAAAAACCCTAAGTGCACCTATGTGTTTACGGTTAACTTTAAAACCCTAATTGCTTATCTATACATGCTCTAAAGTATTCAAGGATTAGGTATGACTTACATTAGTAACCTTAGGATATATTAGACTCCCTAGATCATAGTACAACTCCTTAGAACCTAGGTACAAGTCTCATAAGCACAAAACCCTAACTAGGTCATAACTTCCCGGAACTAGGTCTAAACTTTCCCAAAACTTTACCAAAAGCTACCATCACTTAGTATAAGCCTCCTAGGACTTAGTATTAGTCACTAAACACTCATAGGACACTAAATTAGGCACCAAACCCTAGACAAAACCCTAAATCCTTTCTAGGAAAAACTAGGTCAAAACAAACCCTAAAACCAAAACCTAGCTATCTTAGCACCTCACCACTAGTAACCAAACATCCTAGCACCTCCCTAGAACCAAGCTAGCACCCTAGAACCACCCTAGTAAGCAGGTGCATCACCTTCTTCCCCAATACAGCCCCGTTAAACCACCATACCACCACCCTACTCCGCCCCCTAGCTAGTAATAGCCCACCATAGTCACCACATAGGTCTCCTTAGTCACCATATAGCATTTCCTCGTCACCTCCCCCCTCCTCGCCACCTCCTACTCTCTTTTCTTGCTCGCTACATAAACGGGCCCTATAAATAGCGAGCAATCCCTCACCATTTCTCTTCACACCTCCCTCTCTTCTTTATCACACACACTTCTGTAGTCTAAGACCCTTAGAACCCTAAGAAGCCGAGTGGTGAAGCCCTAGCCTTGTCGAGTTAGGTATTTTGGCCGAGAAAACCCTAAAACCTTCGTTAAGGTTCCCACGACCTAGGTAAGCTTTACATTTGCATACACTAGTCATAGAACTGACCTAGGACACTTATGAGAGACCTTAGATACCTTAGAACCCTTAGCTAGAACCTAGAAACCATCGTTTGCATGCTTTCCTTTTCGAAACCCTAGTTAGATTGAATTGCATGTTTATGTGGTTATATGCATATTCTTGAGCTATAATCTGATTTACATGACTTATTTGAGTTAATATAAGTTTAACATAAGCTAGAAACTTAATTGTTTTATAAAAATATAGTTTACTTGAATTTAGGACTAGTTTTGTAAAAGTTTACATGCATAGGGGTATATACTGTAAATTCCTGAAACTATAAAGTCTAGGGACTGTTTTTGACATTCCTTAGAAGTTATAATTGCAAGGACCCTTTTTGCAACGTCTTGAAACCTTAGGATAAAAAGTAAAACAAGTTATATAACTACAAGGACTAGTTTTGCAAATATAGTTAACTTCAGGGTATAATAGGTAAATATTGAAAGTTAGTACTCTAAGGACGATTTTTGTCATTTATCTAAGATAATTAAGTTTAGGGACTATTTGTGCAATAGTTAGATAGTTATATACTTAAATCTTATAAGTTTATAAGTTTAGGGTAGAAAATGTAAATATATAATACTTAAGGGTATAAATGGACTATTTTCATATAAGAGTCAAAAACCTATTTTCCTAGTTAGAACATGACACAATACTAGGGAGCTTCATGCGAGGAGTACTATGTGGATATTTCGTTTTGACGAGTTTGCTGGGTTTACGATTTAAAGTGCCCTGGCTCCTCAAACGATTATTGCATATACTTCTGAGATATGATGGCCCGAACGGTGTCATGTTATAACTAAAACTTAATAACAACATAACTCAATACTAGGGAACTTCGTGTGAGGAGTTATATACTTCTGAATTATGATGGCCCGAACGGTATTATGTTGGCAGCATAATACAATAGTAGGGAGCTTCATATGAGGAGTTATACTTCTGGATTACGATGGCCCGAACGGTGTTATGTTATATATAGAAATCCTAAGAGTGATTAGTTAAGAAAACCTAGACTAAGACTTGACATACACACACCTACACTACCGTCAGGATACGTGAGTAAGCTGTCTAAACCCCTACCCTACTTACCTAAGACCCAGGTGAGTTTCGTAGCCTCACACTTTTTAAATACTTTACAAACCCTGTGAGGGGGATACTTGCTTTAAACCGAATACAAGTCTTTTCTATCGTTATTGCACAAGTGATACTATCTGCCACCATTACATAACTAAAATTCATGAGCCATAATCACTTGTGGGTTTTACACAAGTGAACGCGAGTATAGTTGATAGATCTATTGGAGTTTGACAACTCCCGTTGGTTTACCTCAGTCGGGTAACCAATAAGTACTATACTTGAAACCTCTAAGGATTAACTTTGGCAAGTTATCCTTCTTGTCCCCTCATGGTTGGGTCTACAGCCCCCATGACCCGGACTGTTAGTGCGGTTTCATGAGCTAAGTGCAATAATACTTCCTAAAACCTTTCTTCCTCGGGTTTAAGCTGAACCCTGTAGAACTTGTATTCAACCCTTTACCCACACCCTAAACCTATGACTCTCACTCAACCTAATGTTGACTTTTAAGCATGTATCCAAGGTATATGAGCACTTTAGGAACCCTGGCACGGTGTGACACTGGACATGAGGACGTCTGTAATAGTTATCATTCATCAGTTTTCCGTAACATAGAGTCTTTGGGACCTCACTTTTGGTAAAAGTATAACTTTTACTATAAAAACTCTGATGAATAAATGAATGATAACACCTTTTTCAAAAACGGCTCTTTTCGAGTCGTTTTCTATTATCTTGTCTTTGCTTCCATGAAGTAATACCCCAACTCTAAATCCGCTTGCGATCTATGAAAAATGGGGGTGTTACAAGTTCAGCCAAGTTGAAGGTTTCATGTTCCTGTTTTCAAATTTCCAAATTCTCATATAATCTTGCATATCACTGTTCTTGTTAGTTGCGGGTGTAACCTGTTGCTTGTTGCTGTTTATTTAAGCTTATTTGACAGTAGTATTAGTTGACTTATCAATTTCGCAGCTTAATTTAACCACTTACTTCATTAAAGCTTCCATCACAGCTTTATTAGGAGTGTTTGGATTAAGTCTAAAATCCATGTTTTAGATTGTTTCCCACATTACATTTAGTTTAGATAACTTACAATAGGGTCATATAGTGCAGTCATCATCTAAAATTGGTAGTCTATCAGTTAAAAGGTCAAAAGTGGTTAAAATGTCTAATGTTTGAACAACTGCTAGAGTTAGGATTGCTAAAACATCCTTTTAGTTATAATATATGTTAACCTAGTTTAGCTCAGTTGCATATTAGCCTTAAACATCACCATCAGTAATCTAGGGTTAGTTTTAACTCACAATAGTCAAACTTGTAGATCTTTTAAAAAGTCAAGGTTTTCTAGTTAAGTAAAACGGAGCAAAATCCCAGATCCCTTGCAGGCCTTAATCATGTTTGAGAATTAATAAATCTTGTTGTTTTATGATAAGTCATGGCTTGTGAATCTGAATCAACAGAGAAATTTGACTTTGGAATTCATTTGCTTATCGAAATTTAGTTGTAAAGTGACCCATTTAGCCATTTTGCTCCCCTGCCCCATTCTGTTCTCAGATTTGACAATCTGTTCAATCACCCTTATGGCCTTATCTAGCACATTTCTTGAGTTTAGAACTTGAGTCCTGGTGATTTGAGAAGCCTCTTTGCCTGTGTATTTGTTTGTTCTGTCTTGCTTTGTAGCTAACTTATTTTTGCTCTCTAAGATGTTTGTTCACAACCAGTTTCTGCTGAACTGAACTTGTTGTTTATTGTTTTTGTTTGACCCATGCTAGGTGATTTGCTGTTTTGGATAGTTTGTGTTGCTTGTCTTGAGTTGCTTGCATTTATTTCCCTAAGCCTGTGGTCCTTGAGCTTAATTTAGCTAGCTGTTACTTTACTTTTACTTAGCAATAATCGCATGTTTGTTGATATTTGAGGTTGTTTCCAGCTTATGAATTATGGTTTACTTTTTTATTTATGCTTGATCGTGTTCATTATTTCATATTGAGCTTATATTCCGTTGGTGTTAGCTTATAAGTTACCGTGATAGTAGCTAATTTCGTTAATATCGCTTTAGCTTAAATATTGAATCTGTTGGACCTTCAAGTTTCCATAAGCTGTTCTAAAGCTCTTCCACAAAAATTCTTTCACTAAAGCTTCTTAAAATCTGTTGTTTGGTAGTTGTGTAAAAAGGAAACTAAGAGTAAAAAT
Organism: Artemisia annua; assembly: GCA_014162995.1. Classification (NCBI taxonomy): domain Eukaryota; kingdom Viridiplantae; phylum Streptophyta; class Magnoliopsida; order Asterales; family Asteraceae; genus Artemisia; species Artemisia annua. The sequence goes on along the minus strand of LBNU01008608.1, from coordinate 26,977 downwards.
GTTTGCAAAAACTGACATGGGAGGAACTTGAACCCACGCCACTCAGCTCACAAAGCCACACGCATAACCACCTGCTCTCTTGCTTGTTGCTTGTTTTACTTTGCATAATTTAATATCTATCCCTTGTTTTTCTATTTAGCCTTTATAATCTTATCAGCTTTTCTTTGCTTATTTTTCTGCTTATTTTTGCAATGTGTTCCCCCTCCTTTTATTTTTCTTAGGCTAATATAATCTTATAGTATTTACAGAACAAGTTTCGGATTTATTTGAAGAGTCTTAGTATTTATTAGAATTTAATTAGTGTTAAATAGATTTTAATCCATAATATTTATAATATTTATCAAATAATAATTTTTCTTTTTTCTTAAATTTTCTTTTGTCATCTAGTGCGTAAAAAATTATTTTTATGCCCGTAGGCTTAGTGATGTTTAGATTTCGCTTTTTATTTTAGTGCATTTACATTATTTTGTAATGCTCGTCTTTAGTTCTTATTCGTTTTTAGATTTGTTGCTTTACGTTTCTGATTCACAAAACAAATTCTCTCATAACAATCCTTACAAGCACTTTAATCCCGAACCTAAAACGATATTTTCCATTCACACCTCGTTGGGACACGACCCGAGTGAACTCTTGCCCGGATTCTTACAACGTATTGTGTTGTGTTTTTGCACGTTGACTTTCATCCGAAAGTTTAACTTGCGTATTTTGCACGCATCAATAACGCGTAATGAGCGGTCGATAGATTATGCAGGGTTCCCCATGAGAATGAAACAAGTCCTTTTAAGAGAACTTGAGTGGTTAGGAAGTTTGGTGCAGTGCGTCACTGGGTCCATGACGGCTTGTCTTCAATACTGGAGTTACCTTAGTAACCACCAGTAGCATATGCATTGAACCCGGTTTCTGCCCTAAGGTTGAATATATGGAGGGCTATTTCTTTTCACCCTTTCTCATTATATTTCTTTTTCATTCTTCAACCCCTTCAGAGCTTACCGATACTTCATGACTAATACCTTGTTGGGTTTGTTCCACAACTAGCTCCATCTCAGTCGGCACTCTTCCCTTATTCTCACTTTACTCCTTTTTTAATCATACCTAAGGACTTCTACACTAACTAGTGGATTGTCCCTGGGTAGATCCCTCCGGCTCTGGCGGGATCGTGGGAACGAATACATAACCTTACCATCCTTATAACTCCAATAAAGTAAATGCAAAGTCGGTCATGTGGTACTGTTCTCTCCGCCTTAAAACCATTTGAAAATCAATCAAGGTACTTGTGATATTTGATGTCAAAGCATTTGTACCTCAATTTTTTTTGAACTTTCAGAAATGCTCCCCCTCAACATGTGCATCGGTATTCAAAATTGTTTAGCACATGGAGGGAGGAGTGCCTGGTTGAATCTTAAACAATCACATTATATCAGATTTAATATTTAAATCACATCCTCTCCCCCGATCAAAAATTTCAAACCTTTTGAGATTTTGGATCTCAATTGATTTAAATAAGTTAGAAAATTTGAGAGAAAATGTGTCTGATTTATACAAGCCAAAAGTGGAACATATTAATGCTCCCCCTCAAATTATGAGGGACTCTGTTATTGTCAGTTATGATGAGTTTATAAAAGATTTGGATTTTAACGCGAAACTCATGAAAAATTCATACTCTAACACATAACAACAAATGTTTATTCACAACTTATAATGTACAAAGAAAAACATTTGATGATCTAAAATAAAATTTGAAATCTCTCTCCCCCTCAATCTATGACCCGTTTTCTATTTAAAATTTTAACGAAAAATTTAAACCTTTTGTCATAGATTGAGTGGCAAATTATATGAAAAATCTAAGTCCGATTGATTTTCAAATATTGTTTTAAACCACCATTTTAAACACAAATAATTTTCAGAAGAATCATAGAAGGAAAATTATTTGAGATACAAAGAAGATTTCTCTTCTTATATAAGAAATATTGCACTGAAGCGTACATTAAAACGACGAAACACGGATATAAAGTAATCCGTGCCCGGGTGAACTAAAGTAATAGCAAGCCATTTTGAAAACCGGGTTGCTATCTAAAGTAATAGCAAGCCATTTTGAAAGAAATTTTTTGAGAAACGACATGTTTTAGAAAAAATTATTTAAAAAAAAAGAACAACTCTCGCTCAAGCATATGTATGAATCCGTGCCATTATTGAATGACATTTCTAGAAATGTACATAATATTGATTACACGAGAGACATGTCGTGAGAAGAATATTTTTGGAGTTTTTATGTTTTGCAAATTTTTATGGTTTTTGTTGGTTTTATAATTTTCTATTTTCTTTTTGATTTAAACTATGTACAAGGTATATTATTTAATTTAAGAGGATGTTGACAAGAATACCTAAATAAGGATATCGTTTTGCACGTTGTAGAAATCAGTAGTCAACATCTCTTAAACTTCAACCAGCAAAGCTTCCGAGGCTCCTGAATAATCTTCTGAAATTGAGCCTTCTCACTGTGAAGCTTTGATAGATCAGCAACGTATCATCTCACGCTTGAATAGTTCTTCTCATCTTTCTTCCCGCTGAAAGCTGAGGTAATGCATACCAAAAGTATCGAGAGACCACTTCCCCCAAGGAGTTGAAGTGATGCAATCAGTCTCATTATATGAAGCTCAAAAACCCGAAGCACACACTCAATCAATTGTGTACCTCTTATATCATCAGAAACTGTTTCTTACATCGCTTCCCCCATGTAGTTGGAATAATACACCAAAAGAACGTGTTGATATAAATAATGCATAAAAACGTTATTTATATTTTTTGATATCTCTATGTTTTGATGATCACAAAATGTAAAAACATTAAACACAAGATTACTACGTAAACAAGTATTTAGTTACCAATATCATATTATCCAATAATATCACTTAAGGTATGAATAAACAAATGTCTAATACATTTTATGATCAAAGGGATTTTTATTTAAACATTACAAAGTTTATAAAATTATATAAACATCTTATATATCTTTGAAAAACATTTTTGGTAATAAAGGAAAATGTTTAATTCATAATAAATATATGAATTCAAATTTTTAACCAAAATCAGTTAGTTTTTCACTAAATAAACTTTCTCCAGAAAAAGACAAAGTTTCAGGTCGTTACAGGAGGGCGGCCTCCTTAATTTTAAGGGGGCCGGCCACCAATTAAGGGGGCCAGCACGCTCCTGTTGTCAGAAACTTTTGCCTATAAATACAAGCTCAATCCTGGTATTTTTCCTCACCTTTTGCACTAATATTTTCAGTCCCAATCCTTTCTAAACATCATTTTAAATCCTTTGATCATAAGATTATAAGTCTTTGTTTCAAGTGATTCAATCCCTCATCATTCAAAGTGCAAGAGAAGAATACTCCCTCAACATCTAGTTAAGATGTATTGTAGATTTGTAAATATAGTTTTGTAGTTGTGTAAATTATTTGTAAAGAGTAGATTTAGGTGTGTTAGTAGTGAAGAGAAGTTGTGAAGAAGTAGTAGCGTTGTGAAGAAGTAGTAAAGTAGAGTTGTGAAGGTCTAGAGCTAAGTTGTAAAGAAGTAGTGTAGTGAAGAAGTTGTGAAGAAGTAGTGTAGTGATAAGTGGTGTGAGATTAGTTCTTGCTAGGATTAGAACTCGACATTTAGCTTTGTGTCGTTAAATTGGTGTAAGCAAAAGTTGTGTAAGGTTTTCTCCGCCATAAGGGAGCTTGTTGACATAGTGAAGAAAACTCTCGAGTAGGTGACTCGGGGAGTGGAGTAGGGCAAGGAAGGTGTCCTTGTAGCCGAACCACTATAAATCCTTTGTCTCGCGGTTAGATCTTTCCTCTAACTTATTACTTAGCTTACTTAGTTACATCTCATATATAGCTATAATAGTTTATATTATGCAAGTGTTGATTTTACATACTTAGCTTACATCTTTATTATTCATACTTAGATATAGTTGTTCATATTGTTCAAGATTTGAGTTCACATAAGATCGAATTAAAGTTTTAAAAGTAAACAAGGTTAAAAAAAAATAAAAAAAAAATAAAAAAAAATAAAAAAAATAAAAAAATAAACAAACAAACCTAAGTTTTCAAAAACAAAGTTTTTATAACAAACCTAAAAGGACACACATATAATAGATCATATAGTTGTTTTTATACTTAACTCTAATCAAAATCTTTTCAAACAAACAATTGAATAAACTCGAATCAATATTTTGAAACCAATTTTATAAAATTAAAAAGACGTAAAACTATTCAACCCCCCTTCTAGTTTTCCACAATTGGTATCAAGAGCCACGTCAAACAAGATTTTTAAAATAAATTGTATTTTAAAACTTGAATCGATCTATGAAATCGGAAAAATCTATAGAAGGACAATCTATGCAAAGACCACCACTATTTGAAAGTGATGGATTTCTCTATTGGAAAAATCGATTTGAAACTTATGTGAAATCAAAGGATCTAGATCTTTGGCATGTTATTACTAATGGCGAGTTTCTTCCTATACAAAATAATCCCGAAACTAAAAGGGATGAACTTGTACCATTTGAAAAACAAAACGATGATTTGAAAAAGAAACTTGCTAAAAATAATGAGGCTAAAATGGTGATTTACAATGCGTTACCACGCAAAGAATATGAAAGAATTTTTATGTGTAATACCGCAAAAGAAATTTGGAATTCTTTACTAATCACTCACCAAGGTAATAGTCAAGTCAAAGATAATAAAATAGATCTTCTTGTACAACAATATGAACAATTTACGATTCCGGAAGAGGAATCAATAGATAATGCTTTTGCTAGATTTAACACAATCATCACAAGTCTAAAAGCACTTGATGAGAATTTTTCTAGCAAGAATTTTGTAAGGAAATTTCTTAGGGCTCTCCATCCGATGTGGCGTGCTAAGGTGACGGCTATTGAGAATCAAAGAATTTATCAACCCTACAACTTGATGAGCTAATTAGAAATTTGAAAGTGTATGAAGTGATAATAAAGAAAGACTCCAAAATGGTCAAAGGAAAAAGGGAGCAAAGCAAATCAATTGCATTAAAAGCAAAGAAGAACTCTGGTGATGAAGAATACTCAACATCCGAAAGCGATGACGAAGAATATGCTATGGCCATGAGAGACTTCAAGAAATTCTTTAAAAGACGAGGAAGATACGTTAGACAACCGTATGATGAAAGGAAGACACCACAAAGAAACAAGGACGATAAGAATAGCAAAAGTGAAAGGAAGTGCTTCAAGTATGGAGACCCAAATCATCTTATTGGAGAATGTCTGAAATTGTCAAGAAGTCAAAACCACAAGGCTTTTGTAGGAGGTGCATGGAGCGATAGTGACAATGATGAAAATGAGACAACAAGAGAAGAAAAGTGTCTCATGGCAAAGGCATCTGATGAGGTATGTTCCGAAACCGAATACTATAGTGATGAAAATTTATCTCTAGATGAAAAAGACATAGATAGTGAATATAGTAGGCTATACAAATTAGGTCAAAAAGTCATGGCTAAAAATAAATCACGAAAACATATTAATAATCGATTAGAAAATGAGGTACTCGAATTAAAAATTAAACTACAGCATTTAGAAAAAGGAAAAGAAGTTTTTATAGAATGTAAAACATGTCTAGAGGTCAAAAATGAAAACGAAAAACATGAAGATGAAAATTTCAAACTTGACAAGTTTAAAAATAGTAGTAACTCACTTAAGAAAATAATAAGTGTTCAAGAAACTTTGGGAGATAAAACCGGTCTAGAATTCAACTTAACTAATGTTTCAACTAGTGAAAATAAAAATATAATGTTTGAATGTGAATATAGTGAACAAAAACCATTAGACTCAAAACCTAAATATATACTTATAAAAGATAGAAAAATACCTATTGCAAGTGATGAGGAAGTAAAAAGTTCTTATAAACCATCATTAAAAGCCAAAACCGGATTTTCTAAACCAAAATTAAGATCTAAAACTCCACCTCCAAATAGACCAAATAATCCTCATCCTTGGTCTAAAACCCCTCAACCTAGAAGAAATCAAGGTAGACAAAACTTTTCTAATAATAGTCACCCAATGTGGAATTATCCACATCAACCAAGCTTTAGCCCGTGGGGAATACTTCCACCATACATGCATCCTAGTCAAATGCAAACCATGTTTGGTTCAAACAATTTTGGACCAATGAGACAATGGGGACCAAATGGCTAAGTTGTCATTCTTCGAATAAGTTGGTATCTCATCTACACATGACTTCTATAAGTCAACATGGTAACTTGAAGTGCTTGAAGAAAATCTATTGAAGACTAAAAGGTACACTTTTCTTTTATGTCCATCGCTATATTTGCATGCTTAGATAAATGATTAGTGAGATTAATACTTAGCTATACATATATATTGTTTGTAACTCTTATACATATATACGTACTTAATAGCTTATATACTTATAACCTAGAAACATCATTAGTTGACTTTCCTAGGAATATAATGAAATTGTTCATTGTTAAACGAAATAGAAAATGGAAATCTTCTATATCCACTATTAGCAAACTCATGGTGATGAAGTGAAATGAGTTAAGTGGATTAATCGTTAATATAGAAGTAGGACTAGATCCCTCGCGTAAGAAAACTATGGATGAAACAAGCTCTTGTAGACTATGGCATTAGGTTAGAAAATATTCCTATTATGTGCGATAACGAAGGTGCTATAGATTTAAGTAAGAATCTCGTTCAACACTCTAGGACTTAACATTTAGAAATACGTCATCACTTCCTTAGGGATAATGTACAAAAAGGAAACATAACAATAGAAAAGGTAGCTTCGGAAGATAACATTGCCGATATATTTACTAAGCCCCTTAAGCGTGAATTATTTAACCACTTGCCTTTAGGATTAGGAATGATGGAACAAATTGATTGAATTTTCTAAAATGATTGAAACTTTCTGAAATTTCAAGGTTCTGAAAATTTTTCACTGTCAGATGGGCGGACCCCTTAAAGTTATAAGGGCGGCCCCCTTAAAATTAAGGGGACCGGCCTCACTTTAAGGGGGCCGGCCATCTGAGACTTACAATTTTATTTTTTCTTTTCCTTCTTCTCAAGTCTGAGTCTATGATTCTGTTTTGCACTAAAATCAGGAATTGAGATATTTTGTTTTGCATAAATATATTCTCAAAGAAAACCTCAATTCATTTTGAAATCATTCTCACGTTTAGGAAAACTCATTGTTGAATAATGATAAAAACATTTTTTTTTCTCAAATCATGCATAATAGTCTCACTTTCGTTATATATATATTTTTTAGAAAATGTTCCTATTATGTGCGATAACCAAGGTGCTATAGATTTAAGTAAGAATCCCGTTCAACACTCTAGGACTTAACATTTAGAAATACGTCATCACTTCCTTAGGGATAATGTACAAAAAGGAAACATAACAATAGAAAAGGTAGCTTCGGAAGATAACATTGCCGATATATTTACTAAGCCCCTTAAGCGTGAATTATTTAACCACTTGCGTTTAGGATTAGGAATGATGGAACAAATTGATTGAATTTTCTAAAATGATTGAAACTTTCTGAAATTTCAAGGTTCTGAAAATTTTTCACTGTCAGATGGGCGGACCCTTTAAAGTTATAAGGGCGGCCCCCTTAAAATTAAGGGGACCGGCCTCACTTTAAGGGGGCCGACCATCTGAGACTTACAATTTTATTTTTTCTTTTCCTTCTTCTCAAGTCTGAGTATAGGATTCTGTTTTGCACTAAAATCAGGAATTGAGATATTTTGTTTTGCATAAATATATTCTCAAAGAAAACCTCAATTCATTTTGAAATCATTCTCACGTTTAGGAAAACTTATTGTTGAATAATGATAAAAACGTTTTTTTTTCTCAAATCATGCATAATAGTCTCACTTTCGTTATCTATATATATATAATCCAATATATACATATATATGACACTTAGAAGTGAGCAAAGATAAATCAAGGAGATCAAGGATCGTTTCTTAGGAAAATTTGTTTTACTTTTATAGGAGTCAAAACGATCTTAACTCCGTATTTGTTTCATATAGGCACACACTAGAACAAAATCAAGAATTACACTATCACATTTGTTCCATCACTAGTGTCTCACTCATTAGTTTCCTTTGCCCTTGCACTAAATTAGTCATATTAGGTAGAATGCCTTAAACTTGATCTATTACTTTATTAAGTTTGCATGCTTAGTTGTAATTATATTACATGTTTACTTGCCTATATACTTTTCATGCATATTCCACTAAGATAATACATGCTTAGTTGCCTAAAGAGTTGGACTTGCCCAAAACCAAATCTCATAATCTTTGCACACTCAAACCTCATAACCTTTACTCACCCATACCATTCTACCTTACACTCAAACCTCATAACCTTTACACACTCAAACCACCAAAGTGAAATGAAAAACCAAGTCATTCCTTCCATGAACATCGCTCTTTCACTCTCACCAATCACACCACTTGATACTCATTTCCTATCCTCACCAATAACTCCATCTAATCATCTTCACAAAAAGATTCAACGATGTAACCGTTCCCTACACTCTACAAAGTATGTCATCACCACTACAACCTAACCCATGAAGGTCAAACCATACTTCATGATACACAAACCTCATGTTCACTCAAATGAACCCTTTCACAAACGACATCATAATAACCAACCATGCATCTCATCACCCAAATACACCTTCATTCTTGCTCCCAAAAATACACCTTCATATCACCCTTCACCTCCAACACACATCACCATTATCCACTATAGATTCACCAAAAACTTCCATTTCCAAAACATCAAAGAAACAAAAGATCCTCATCATCACTCCTAAACAACTCTTTATTGACTTAACCAAAGATGACAACACAACCACATCACCTCAACTTCAATGCTCATCTCCTAATGCACCAAATGCACCATCCAAAACACCCTCTACTCGTGGAACATCCTCTTCTTCCATACCTTCATCCTCATCCATCAATGACTACCTAAACTCACAAATGTTTCCACCACCAAAGGTATCACCACCACTTCCCTAAATACACCAACACATCTTGTCTAGCTAATCCAACACATACTATCCTTCTGTAAACACATAAACATCACACTATAAATGCCCCTCTTCATCACAAATCATTGCTCATCCATCCAAATATGTCATCTCCCAACAACCAAAGACCCAAGTTTTCAAGAGTTGCAAAAATCTCCGTCAAACACATTTGGAGAAGAAAACTTGATACTTGTCAAAAATCCACCTCAATTAATGATGTTGTCTCTAACCAACCAACACATAAACCTCAAACTTACCCAAATGAAACCACTCTTCTACATCAACAAGACAACCTCACAATCACACTCACCAATAAAATCCCACATTCACCTAACTCACTTCTACCAATTGATCCTTTTGAGGAAGATGCTCAATTTCAAACCTCAATCCCTAATTACAATCCAACTCCACCATCATCACCCTCATCCGAACATAAAAAGTTCGTTGAAGAGCTGAAAGAAGCTCATGAGCTTAATGCTCTTCTTGCGTTGCACCTTACTCAACACAATTTGGATCAACAACCTTTCTCCACCAACTCATCCTCATTAAACAATTTGATCCATCTTGAGAACCATGCCAACAATTGCATTTGTTGCACCTACCTCCAAAAACAAAACCTTGCTCTCAATGAACATCTCACTTGGATTGAGTATCTACTCACTAGGACGACTCCAACATCTCCACTCACACAACACTCCAACCCTCAAACAAACACCTCCATTCCAAACTCACCACTACCAAACACTCCATATCCTACACCATCAAACCATTGAATGCAACCACCATGCTTCCCATCTCCAAAATAAAAATCACCAAAAACCTTTTGTGTCCCAAGCAAGTCCAAGAGACCCCGAGTTGGCAACTTAGTATTATCTAGTGTAGTGTGCTAGAAAAGCATATATGTATATGCTTATGTATCAATGATTATGTTTTCAACATAATCTATTTGAATAAACTTTATTAATGAATGTCCCTTGTGTTTTATTTTCATGCTTCTTTTAGTTCTCTTGTACTATATTTCATGCATCATATATATTGTGCTTGTATTCTAAATATTTTTGCAAGCATTCCATATCTCGATTTCTCTCATGACCATAAAACGAGGGGGAGTATATGTCAAGGGGGAGCTCAACGCTCATCGGGATAACCTTTTTGATGCTAACAAAAAGAGGGAGAAATGATATAAACTCACTAAATACTTGTATATATATTAATTTTTTGTTTTAATGAGTTTAGATTTTGTAATCATCAAAAAGAGGGAGATTGTTGATATAAATAATGCATAAAAACGTTATTTATATTTTTCGATATCTCTATGTTTTGACGATCACAAAATGTAAAAACATTAAATACAAGATTACTACATAAACAAGTATATAGTTACAAATATCATATTATCCAATAATATCACTTAAGGTATGAATAAACAAATGTCTAATACATTTTATGATCAAAGGAATTTTTATTTAAACATTACAAAGTTTATAAAATTATATAAACATCTTATATATCTTTGAAAAACATTTTTGGTAATAAAGGAAAATGTTTAATTCATAATAAATATATGAATTCAAATTTTTAACCAAAATCAGTTAGTTTTTCACCAAATAAACTTTCCCCAGAAAAAGAAAAAGTTGCAGGCCGTTACAGGAGGGCGGCCCCCTTAATTTTAAGGGGGCCGGCCACCAATTAAGGGGGCCGGCACGCTCCTGTTGTCAGAAACTTTTGCCTATAAATACAGGCTCAATCCTGGTATTTTTCCTCACCTTTTGCACTAATATTTTCAGTCCCAATCCTTTCTAAACATCATTTTAAATCCTTTGATCATAAGATTATAAGTCTTTGTTTCAAGTGATTCAATCCCTCATCATTCAAAGTGCAAGAGAAGAATACTCCCTCAACATCTAGTTAAGATGTATTGTAGATTTGTAAATATAGTTTTGTAGTTGTGTAAATTATTTGTAAAGAGTAGATTTAGGTGTGTTAGTAGTGAAGAGAAGTTGTGAAGAAGTAGTAGTGTTGTGAAGAAGTAGTAGTGTTGTGAAGAAGAAGTAGAGTTGTGAAGGTCTAGAGCTAAGTTGTGAAGAAGTAGTGTAGTGAAGAAGTTGTGAAGAAGTAGTGTAGTGATAAGTGGTGTGAGATTAGTTCTAGCTAGGATTAGAACTCAACATTTAGCTTTGTGTCGTTAAATTGGTGTAAGCGAAAGTTGTGTAAGGTTTTCTCCGCCATAAGGGAGCTTGTTGACATAGTGAAGAAAACTCTAGAGTAGGTGACTCGGGGAGTGGAGTAGGGCAAGGAAGGTGTCCTTGTAGCTGAACCACTATAAATCCTTTGTCTCGTGGTTAGATCTTTCCATCTCTAACTTATTACTTAGCTTACTTAGTTACATCTCGTATATAGCTATAATAGTTTATATTATGCATGTGTTGATTTTACATACTTAGCTTACATCTTTATTATTCATAATTAGATATAGTTGTTCATATTGTTCAAGATTTGAGTTCACATAAGATCGAATCAAAGTTTTAAAAGTAAATAAGGTTTTTTTTTAAAAAAAAACAACAACAACAACAACAACTAAACTACGTTTTCAAAAACAAAGTTTTTATAACAAACCTAAAAGGACACACATATAATAGATCATATAGTTGTTTTTATACTTAACTCTAATCAAAGGCTTTTCAAACAAACAATTGAATAAACTCAAATCAATATTTTGAAACCAAGTTTTATAAAATTAAAAAGACATAAAACTATTCAACCCCCCCCCTTCTAGTTTTCCACAGAACGAGTTAGAACACTGATCTTCTCTGCGGTTATGACATTTGTCTTCCCGAAATAACTTCAATTTAAAAAAAGTATAAAGCTCATCACGTGTACTCGTTGTGCATTCAGATGTATGTCTCCTTCCCCCTTGCTGGTTTTGATACCTCATAATCAGCAACACATTTTACGCATTTATACTTTTTCTTAATCCTAACACAAACTAATATGGCAGACTTCAGAAAATTTATACAAGATTACTCTTCACCTTGGAGGTAATTTCTAAGTTTACATCTCAAATAAAAGTTGCAACAAAGGTGAAAGCTACGTGCTTTACCTGTATTTCATAGTTGTAGTTTTGACCAGGGATGGAAGTATGGAACTAGAGGGTATCGCGGTGTCACGAGACACCGATGAAATTTTGCTCCGTAATGTTAATATTTTTTTAAAACCTCGATTTTGTCTAAATGCACCCGTTCTCAAAAACTTGTATCTAATATTATGATTTAAATTTTTTTTGAGCATCCGTTCCTTTTTAGTCCTAGTTCTGTCTTTGGTTTCTCACAAGAAAAGTGAACGTATGGAAAAAAAATAAAGAACGAAAATGACAGTAGAGGCCGGAAGCCAAGCAATGTCGGCATTGTACGTTAGTAAGTTGCTGAGCAATAAACATATACCTTATGGAATGTAAAGGGCAGTCGTTAACGCGTTTGTTATTTACAAGCTACAACTTGCGAGTCCAAATTGGCAATTTGTATATACCATCCACGAGCTTATATTACACTTTATGCCCCTAGATTTAAAAAGATTTGTAACTTTCAATATGTTCATCAACACATGATGAACTTCAAAAGGAAAACCATGGCATTACATTGTTAGTGTCGTGATCATGCAATTATATTTTGATTTTCATAATTCCATCCTAATATTTCAAACTATAACTTAAATTACAATGTGATTTATAAAAGTTTAAAAAATTTTGGTTTTGTATCGCACATATTCCCTTTGCATCAAAATGTTTTGTCCTTTTATCAAAAAATGTCTTCTTCTTGTTATTTAATATTTCTATAAACTCCTTTTACATACTCTTGTTATTCTTACATCTTTGATAGTCTTTTCGTTAACCTACTCATGGCAAAATTTATGTACAAAAGTATATGTTAATATTATGACTTAAAAGACATGTATATATTGGGGCCTTGGATATTCATCATAGCGTATGTAAATTTTATAGAGAACCATGTTCTTTCTTTATCATCGTCTCGAAACCTATATTCATATGATCGTTGATACAAAAGTTGGGCGTTCCTTGTTTGGGTTCCTGTTCTCGTATCAATTAGATAATAATGCTTGGGGACCTGCACACTATGAAAGCAACAAACACCGTTAGGCTTATCGAGGGATTGTCTCCCCCAATTATCCTCCGGCGTGAGAGTAAGTAATCGAATTTAGGGTTGTGAAGAGTTTAGGGTTTGTAAATCGTACCTTAGACGAGAGCTATGATGCCCTATTTATATACGTAACCGATAAGGTTTCGTGCTCCTCACTCTTCGGCCTATTCGCCGATATCGGATATTTGGTATATATCTCCTTTATTTAGGAAATATCCCATATCCAATTCATTAATAAGTTTGGGCTTGGGCCTTGTAGGCCCAAACCGTCTAACTGGTAGTCCAGTTATCGTTATGGCGACCCACACGTGGTGGGCTTAAACATTAGTATTGTTTAGTAATCGAGTTCGTGACCCGAATGGGGACTACATGTCATCATGTCCCCCCAGTCTAGTGTGCGCAGGGTAAAACCTGCGGATGCTAGACTAAAGCCGTGTCAAAATTATTCCCAACACGTACGCGGGAAGAATTCGAGACTAAACCGCCAAAACACACGTTGGATGTATCTAGCCCAAAAAAGTGCAATTTAGGTACCTTGGGAAGTGGAGAGGCTATCCACGTGTCTTGTACCGTTTCACTTCCCATCCACACGATTCTAGTTAGTGGAGTACACGTGTCAGTCATCTGTGGTGGATGAGATACTATATAA
>LBNU01008608.1:0-12303 GCA_014162995.1 Artemisia annua | reverse complement strand
TGAGTTACTAAAGAGGCTCAAGGATGCAAAGGAGATAGCTCTTAGTGGGAGCTCTAGCCAGCTGAGGCGTACATATAGCATTTAGCCATTTTGTACTTAGTTTTTGTTTAGGAACAAATTTTTGTATAACTTGTCGTGTATATATGAAGTTCCTTTTGTACTTAGTGTTTTTATAATTTCTAAGTATTTATGTTTTTGAACTCGTAGTTCGCACATGACTCATGTATCTTTGCGTGAAGATTTCTTTTAAGTGTCTAAGCGTGCTTAGAAAAGAAGAATCATAATTATGCATGAATTTCCTTAAGTAAGGACCATAGTCGTGTATGGAATTTTCTAACTTAGTGAAAAGAAAGAGATCATAGTCATCTATGTATTTTTATAAGTTTACTTGTCGTATTATACTTAAAGGAATCAAGAGTCTTGATTTCCTAAGTTGTTAAACGCGCACAGTGTGCCCTATTGCGTATCCTTCGTGGGGTGCGTAAGGAACTTGCACCAACGTCTTGAGCGCAAGGTGTTTAACAAGGATACGTGATCCGAAGTTGATGAGTTTGCAACCCTCTTACTCAACGAGTTATTTAGTAGGTTAACTCATCCTTTTTACCAACGTGGGTATTAATTAGTGCATGCACGCCATGTAGGCTAAAGGTAATGTAACCAACACATTGAAATATAAACAGTATTTAAATGACAATGTGAAGAAATTGTGTCGCGGAGTTAGCTAGAAACCACGAATGTTTTATTAATACTTGCAAGTTTTGTAAAAGAAAATATTTATCTAGATAAGACTAAAAAATAAAATTACACGGATCTTTATTGGGGGCACTTTCTAAAGTGCGTGAATGTCCGTGTTGGGCCGTGGCCTTTCCTAAAGGTAGCATCTCTTGAGATTGCGGACGTTCCACGTGCGCTGTAGCTCGTGGCCATCTTTACCGCGCAACCTGTACGCTCCTTTTCCCAGTGCTTCAATGACCTCGTAAGGTCCTTCCCACTTTGGTCCTAGCTTACCAGTGTCTTCTACGCGGCTTGAGTCGTTTTCGCGGTATACGAAGTCACCTGGTCTGAATGAAGTGATGCGTACTTTGGCATCATAGTATCCTTTCATTCTTGACTTGGCTTTCTCTTCGCGTATTGCTGCGCGTTCACGTCTCTCTTCCAATAGATCTAAGTCTATTCGCCGCTCATCGTCATTGGTAGCAGTATTAACTTCCGCAGTACGGATAGTTGGCATTCCAATTTCAGCAGGTATGACAGCTTCTGTTCCGTAGACCAAGGAGAAGGGAGTGTCTCCGTTGCTGACCTTGATGGTTGTTCGGTGCGCCCAGAGAACATGTGATAGTTCTTCTACCCATCTTCCTTTGTGTCTGTCCAGACGCGCTTTGATTCCTTCGCCCAGGCTCCTGTTCGCGCGTTCAACTAGACCATTTGTTTGTGGGTGAGTTACTGACGCGAAGTGTTGCGTGATGTTCAGCTGTTCGCACCAATCTTTGAACGGATTATCACGGAATTGTTTTCCGTTATCTGAGATGATTTCACCGGGTAGTCCAAAGCGACATACTATGTTATCCCATACAAATCGCTTAACTTGGTTGCCCGTGATTGTCGCCACTGCTTTCGCTTCAATCCACTTTGTAAAGTAGTCGATTGCTACGATGAGGTATTTCAATCCTCCTGCGGCAACAGGGAAGGGTCCGGCAATGTCTATACCCCATTTGTAGAAAGGCCATGGCGCCGTTATCGGTGTAAGTTCATGTTGTGGTCGGCGTGGGATTGGTCTGTGAACTTGGCAATCGCTGCACTTGCGTACCAAGTCACGTGCATCTCGGTGCATTGTGGGCCAGTAGTATCCTGACCTTAGTGCTCGTGCCACAACAGACCGTGGTCCTGAGTGCATGCTGCATGAACCAGCGTGGATCTCTCGGAGTACGTAATCCGCTTGGAGGGGTCCTACACACCTGAGCCATGGTTGCAAGAATGAGCGTCTATATAAGACACCATCTCTGAGTTCGAACCTATGCGCTGTGCGCCGTATTCGTCGAGCTTCCGTTTTCTCATGGGGTAATATGCCTTTGCTGATGAAGTCCACGATAGGGGTCATCCATGTAGGGCCCTCTTCTTCTATGACCGTGGACACTTCAATCTCGGAAATTGATTTGTCCTTTAGGATTTCTACCAATACCTGTTTTGACAGATGTGCGAAGCTTGTAGACGCAATCTTACTCAATGCGTCTGCTTTCTTGTTTTCCCCTCTAGGAACTTGCTTGATTGTGAATCTGTCAAATCCTTGGATTAAGGATTTTGTCTTTTCAAGATATTGGATCATGTTTTCCTCCTTAGCTTCGTATTCCCCGGACACTTGATTGGCCACTAAACGGGAATCTACATTTGCTTCTAGGTTGCGTACACCCATTCGTGTTGCAATTCGTAGTCCAGCGATTAGGGCTTCATATTCTGCCTCGTTGTTCGTGGCAGTGAATTCAAAGCGCAGGGCATATGTGAACTCCATTCCTTCTGGATTAGTGAGGATGAGGCCTGCGCCTGAGCCATCAACGCATGACGATCCGTCCGTAAACAGGATCCATGGTTCTTGTAACTCCACCTTGGGTGGTTGAGTTATATCCTCGCTATCTGGTTTTTCAATAATGAAATCCGCGAGTATCTGCCCTTTGACTGCGGTGCGTGGTCTATAGGAGATGTTGTGCTCTCCTAGCAGTACACTCCACTTCTGCAATCGCCCTGACGCGTCAGGTTTGGAGATTACTTGCTTGATGGGTTGGTCTGTGATTACCGCGATAGGGTGCGCTTGAAAGTATCTGCGCAGCCTCTTGGCTGCAAATACTAGCGCTAGGACTAGCTTTTCCATCGGGCTGTAGTTAATCTCCGTCTTTTTGAGCGCCTTGCTTACGAAGTACACAGGAGTTTGTACTGCGTTTCTGTCTGTCAACAGTACTGCACTGACGGCCCCGTGAGTTGCAGATAAGTACATTATCAACTCTTCCCCTGGTTGAGGTGCGACTAGTTTGGGGAGCGCCGCTATTGTTTGTTTAAGCTGTTGAAATGCCTCCTCCGCTTCGGTAGTCCAGCGAAAGTCACTCTTTTTTGTGCACTTCTTGAGTGTTTTAAACAACGGTAATGACTTGTCCGCTGACTTAGATAGGAATCTGTTCAGGCCGGCCAATTTTCCGTTCAGGGATTGTACTTCCTTGAGTGTTCGTGGCGAAGGGAGTTGTATGACCGCTTCAGTCTTTTCAGGGCATGGCTTGATGCCATCAGGTTCTATTAAGTATCCCAAGAACATGCCTTCTGTAGCGCCAAAAGTGCATTTCTTAGGATTTAGCTTCATGTTGATCCGTCGTAGTGTTTTGAATGTTTCTTCAATGTCACGCACTACTTCGTCTTCGGTATGGCTTTTTATGACCAAGTCATCAACATATACTTCCAGGTTGCGACCCACTTGCTTTTCGAATGCATTGTCTACCAATCGCTGGTAGGTGGCTCCTGCATTCTTCAACCCAAAAGGCATCTTTGTGTAACAAAAGACACCTTGACTTGTGTGGAAAGCTGTTTTTTCCTCGTCTTCCTTGGCCATTTGGATCTGGTGGTATCCTTTGTATGCGTCTAGGAAGCATTTAAAAGGATATCCACATAAGGATTCTACCTTCCAATCTATCTCGGGTAGTGGGTAGCAGTCCTGTGGGCATGCTTTGTTGAGGTCTGTGAAGTCCACGCACATTCTCCAGCTGCCGTCGCTCTTTTTTACCATGACTGGGTTAGACAACCAATCGTGGTAATATACCTCTCGCATAATGCCTGCGTCCACAAGCTTATGTACCTCCTCCAGGATGGCTTTCGCGCGTTCTGGAGCTTGACCGCGCTTCTTTTGCCTTACCGGCGGGTATCCTTGTCGGATTTGTAGCTTGTGCTCTGAGATTGACCGAGGCACACCGGTCATATGCTTTGGTTCCCACGCGAAAACATCCAGGTTTTTCTGTAGGAGCGCGCACACGGCTGCTTTCCCTTTTTCTGACAGCGAACCTCCCAACGATACCTGTTGTTCAGGATAGTCGGGGTGAATTGCTACTTTTAAGTTTGGTGCTTTGGGTGCGCCGTGTTCTTTAGCCGCTGTGGTTTCGCCTGTAACTGTGTTACATTCCTCAGGAGGCAGAGCGTGGTTGTAGAGAGTAACAATGCCGCCTTTTACTGGAAATTTCAGCATTCCGTGTGCTGTGGATGGCACTGCGCGGAGCGCTGATATTCCCGATCTTCCAATGATGCCATTGTATGGCGATGGAGATCTAATGACCATGAAGTTCATCCACGCCTTGGTGGAGTGCTCTTTATTGCCGACTTCTACGAGCATGCGTAGTTGTCCTATTGGCCATATCTTCTCTCCTGTGAAGCCTGTTAGAGATGTCGCAGCTGGAATTAGCTGATTTTGAATCTCTTGTTTTAGCCTTTTGAAACAATGTTCGTACATTATTTCAGCTGATGCCCCTCCGTCCACGTACATACGGTGGATATCGTGTCCCCCCGCATGTATTTCAATGGTGAGTGGTTCTGCTACCGCGTTGTCCGCGGTCAACTTTGGGAAGGAGATCTCATCGTTAGGGGAGAACCTTTGGCTAACCTTTTGTTTGACTTTGCGCTGCCATGATTGTATCATGTAAATTGTGTCCGCCTTGTCTTTAGGTGGTTCTTTTTTATCCCCGGTTCTTTGCTTATCCTTCCCTTCTTTGATGTTTTTGACTAAGTGGTCCATCCTACCTTCTTTTACTAATTTATCAATTAGTTGGCGAAGCTGGACGCACTCGTTCGTTGTGTGGCCTTTCTGTCCATGGTAGTCGCAGTAACCATTCCCTATGCGCTTTCCTTCTGGGGTGCGCATTGGTGGAGGTTTGGGAAAATTTGCTCCCTCTGTTGCGAATATCTCTCTAGGAGTTTTTGTCAGCGGGGTATACTTGTCGTTACCCCGTGTACCTCCATCATTGCGATAGCCTTTGTTGCGATTGCCGCCATGGTCATTGGATTGTCTCCTTGACTGTTCTTGCGGCCTGTAGTTAGAATATGCTTTCTTACTGTCCGCGACGGCGGCTTCTCCTTGAACGAAAGACCTTGTACGCTTCATTAGTTCGTCGAATGTTTGGGGAACTTTATCATTTAATTTTTTGATAAGGTCTTGGTTGGTGATCCCATTCATGAATCCTGAAATTTTTAGTATTTCAGGACATGCCTTAATGTGTATGCATTCGTCTTTGAAGCGCTCCATGAAGGCGCTCGTGGACTCCCCTTGGCGTTGTTTGATCCTGGCCAATTCTACTGGGTCCTTAGCGTACTTCTTTCTTTGTGTGAAGTTCAAGCGGAATGCTTTCCGCAACTCTTCATACCCTTTTATACTTCTTCGTGGAAGTTTGCTAAACCAAGTTCGCGCGTTCCCTACCAACGTGGAGTTAAACATATGGCACCACACAGGTTGTGGCCAGTTTTCGATGCCAGCAGCGGATTCGAAAATTTTTAGGTGATCATCAGGGTCACCCGTTCCATCATATGTTTTGACATTGGAAGGCATGCGCCTTTTCTTGTTGTCTGAATAATCGCTGATGCGCTTTGAGAACGCATCAACCTTTTGGCGACGCCAAGGAAGGGATATGTCGTCGTCCTCTTCCTCGCGACGTCTTCCTCTGGACTTCCAGTGTCCCGTTTCTTTATCCTCGTTGTCCGAGGAGCTGCTTGATGAAGAATCGCTTCTTTTGCGGCGCTTGCGCCGTTTTTCATCGGAGTTCGAGCTAGAAGGGCTTTCGCTTGGGAAAAATCGTTTCCCAGATTTGTAGTAAGCTCTTCTGCTTCCAGATCTAGAAGAGCCTTCGCTTAGTGAGCGCCGTGGTCCGACTCTATCGTGGACTCTGCGACTACCTAGCCTAGAGAAAACGGGTGTGCGTCGCCCATTACCCTCGTATTCCTCCGAGTACTGCGAATTAGATGGTGTACCGAGTCTAGAGTGGACATCGGTGCGCCTCTCGTTATGCTCGCGCTCTAGGTAACGCGGTGGATATGTTTCATTGAAGTTAAGCCGAGCGTGTAAGTTATGACTCGACCTTCTTCTTGACTCCTCTTGCAGGAGATTATTCAATGTATCAAAATTTCGTGATACGAAATTTTTTAACATCGCTTCTTGAGTATCTTCTTCCAGCGCAGTAATGTTTTCTTCTAAATTAATCCTCCTCTCTTTGTCAGGTGCGCCTGGCGGTGCTGTGTTGTCCACAGCAGTTGCCGTCTGGTGAGGAGTGGTAAAGAGAGTGCGCTGAAGATCCTCATTGTTTGGGACCACCGTGGTGGTTTGAGTCGTTGCAGCGGGCAACTCCACTGTTGGGATGATTGGGGTTGATTCCAATTCTTGGTGACCAGGCGTACTGGTTGTCCCAGTGGTTTGCCTAAGGGTCAGATCCGGGTAGTTCCTCCTTGGAGGGTCACCGCGTGTTTTGTCCATCTGCGGAGTCCGCTGGCTTGCGTTTTTGTGTTTCGTCATCCTAGTTCTTAGTGTAGGGTCCCACGGATGGCGCCACTTGTTGATACAAAAGTTGGGCGTTCCTTGTTTGGGTTCCTGTTCTCGTATCAATTAGATAATAATGCTTGGGGACCTGTGCACTATGAAAGCAACAAACACCGTTAGGCTTATCGAGAGATTGTCTCCCCCGATTATCCTCCGGCGTGAGAGTAAGTAATCGAATTTAGGGTTGTGAAGAGTTTAGGGTTTGTAAATCATACCTTAGACGAGAGATATGATGCCCTATTTATATACACGTAACCGATAAGGTTTCGTGCTCCTCACTCTTCGGCCTATTCGCCGATATCGGATATTTGGTATATATCTCCTTTATTTAGGAGATATCTCATATCCAATTCATTAATAAGTTTGGGCTTGGGCCTTGTAGGCCCAAACCGTCTAACTGGTAGTCCAGTTATCGTTATGGCGACCCACACGTGGTGGGCTTAAACATTAGTATTGTTTATTAATCGGGTTCGTGACCCGAATGGGGACTATACGTCATCAATGATCAAACTTATAAAAAAGAATCAAAAACATATATATACCAACCATCATCAACACGTATTTACAAAATGTCTTATGTCATTATGTGTATTTAATTGTTACAGGAACGTGTTTCAGAAAGAAATATGAAACATTACCGGACAGAAGTCCTCTAAAACTGTATGTATTTTGTCGAGAAGCTGGGTAACCTCAATAATATTGGGACCAGAGACATATATATATCACAATTCACAAATTTTCTTCTTCGAAAACGCATTTGTTAAGAAAACACCTATAAGCTTCGTAAGAATTCACACATGAGTCCGTTTAGTGGATGATCCTGATCTAGTGATCTTCACGCATTGTTCTACAGATCGCGTGTCTAGCTAGCTGTTCTAATTTTTCTATGGATGTTTGATTAGTGGTAAAACATTTTTGATTTTTCTACTATCAGTCTATCACCCTGTATATTTGGGTAAAGGGTTTTTAGTTTTTACCCTGGTAAAGTGACCCTGTATTGTTTGCACAACAAGTTTTTACTTATGTCGTTAATATAGACTTTGGTGTAAACTTGGAATATAACATAACTAGGGCCACAAGCCCACAATGATATGACTTCTCTTTGAAATTTCGTACAAAAGAATACCTAAATATTTTGATATTTATTTGAAAATGTATAGTACAATTTGACTTTAATAAGTTTTGACTTTTGAGCAAGTTTTGCGGACTACTCCGTATACTAATTGTCCATTGACTCATTGAGCACTTGTTAACCATATTGAAATGAAAAGGTGAAGTGAACTTAATTAGAAAATATATTTAATTTAAGCAATTTATAAACTTAATTAACGTTCATTTAATGCACTTTTTAATAGTATAAAGAAAACTTTATGTTTAATAACTAGTACATTCTAAATAATACCTAGTGGTCACTTGTTAGCAAAACTCATTGATTATTTATAAGTTCCGACTTTCATATTTCATAGACACCGAAAATGTTATTAGATAGTCTTCCGTATTCAATTTTTTCCTGTAAAATGTAAATAACAAAACCAGGTTGACCAACCTACAATCCTCGTCTCAAGTAGGGGTGTTAACGAGTCGAATTTTGGTGAGGCTCGACCTGATAATATTATGTTCGGCTCAAACTTAACTTGATAGCTCAGCGAGCCTTCACGAGGGAAGCCCGAGCTCGGCTCGAGAAAATTTGAAATTCGGCTCAAGCTCGGCTCGAAAAACTCGATTTATTTGTAATCATGAGTTCTTTAAACCAACTAACATTGAAATTGAAATATAAGATTTCAATTTCGGCTCGAAAAGTTTGATACATTTAAAAGATTATATATAATCCCTTAAAATATGGATAGTATATAAAAAATAAATATATTTATTTTAAAGCTCGAAAAGCTCGACAATAACTATAGTCGAGCCAATATAAGCTCGAGCTCGACTCGTTAAATATTTCGAGCTCATTTTTTGAGCTCGAGCTTGAGCTTGAAACTCGATGAAGCTCGGCTCGATTGAACTTGAGTCGAGTTCAAGCTCAAGTTACTCGATAAAAGCCTCGTTTACACCCATGCCTCAAGGAAAAATGTGAAAGTCAATTCTCAATCTTCCTCATTAGGCCGCCGCCCAAAAGAGTATAGGAACTTTATCAGAACTTTTTATGAACAATATGAAATGGAATTCTTTCTATATATATAGTTATATATACAAAGGAATGAGAGACATGAATAATATGCTCTAATTTTTTGATGTGAAACAAACAAACAAACAAACAAACAATGCTTATCTATCGAACTAAATATCTAAAACTTGGGATGTTATGGCATTCTTACGGTTTCAACCTTTTTTGGCTTTTGAACCTTGATTCCCAAGATGTAAAATATGTGGAAGGATGGATGAGAACTGAATTATCAACTGAGCCCACAAATGAATTAATCAAAGTAAACCTTAAACTCCAAAAGTCAAAAGTCAACTTATGAAAGTACAATAAAAACACATGTGGATCTTCACATCCTACACAAACATTGCGAACATATGGCATTTGAAACGATATCAATGACCGAAAGAATGATGGGAGGAGGCTTAGCAAACCATACAGTTATGGTCTTATGGTTTACCTTGATCATATTCTCCATTGTCACAACAATCATATTCTCATGTGCAGATGGTGCAGACAAAAAGGACTCGGATCCTAACAAGAAAGTTGACACTTCTGGTGGTGGTGGCGGTGGCTGCGGTGGAGCTTGTGGGGGTGGTTGTGGTGCTTGAGCTAGAATAGACGTTGCACAACCAGTCAAAAGGTTACAATCTCTATAGATTGTGTGTTATTCATTGCAATTGCTAGCTTGTGTCTTTCTTATTTTATACATATGATGATATGATATGTTTATCGTTCGAAAACAAAGATTGTGCTCACAAAGAAGTTATATACTTTACATCATGATAAAATGAAATGGAAAAATTAGAGTGAACTTGCATGCGTTTTCGTACGTAGCATTGTCTGCTATGTTTACACGTAGTATTGTTGTAAGTTGTAACCTTACAGGAAGAAATAATTCTAGCAGTTGGATGTTCAAATCAAAAATATAATCTAGCGGGTATGTTTGGCCAAAATAGTAATAGGTGTAAACAATTGTCATATAAAAGTATTTTGTGAGATAACTACAAGTCTACAATATCAAAATTTTAATGTGTAAAATGAAGTAAAAGTAGTGATAGAATTTTAAAGCCTCATTAATAACAGTGTTAGAAAAATAACTTTAGAATTATAATTCCACAAAAGGGGTAGATTGGCGGGAACACCCTGACCCCGGGTGCTTTAACCGTAGCTTCTATCAAAATAACTTTAGAATTATAATACTTATTTTAACCGTAGCTTCTATCAAAAACTCTAAACGTTAATCTTTCCTAAATGCTCCAACATGCTCAGCGTCAAGCATATCATACATGCTCACGTTTTTGAATATTGTGATTCTTTTTAAAAGCGAGCGGTTGGACTAACTCTGTGTATTATAATTGTTATGGATTTTTTATGTAAAACCCAATTGTTATTATACTTTTTTTATGTAAAACTAAATAACAAAAGCTATAGACCTTAAAAATACGTCACACATGGTCCTATACTCTTATGAATTAAATAGACAAAAAAGATGCCTAAGAAAAGGTTGGGCACTCGGGCCTTTTCTATGATTAACATTGTTTTGATTTGTTGCACAAGCATGACCTTCTTTGGTCCATATCACTTGATGTATAAGACCAATATATGGTCCAACCCCATACTTTTGATGAGGGATGAAGTTTCATTGTTTTGTGTTGTGTTTTTGAAAACTTATACAACACTGAATAAGTATGAAACTGAAAGATATAATGTTGTTGATGAATGAGGACAATACTTTTGTGTTTTAGGACCAACTTTATTGATATGCAATAAAAGTAATTATCTAAATTTTTCAAAAAGGAAATTAGATAGTCTATTGGAATACTGCGATGACCGAAAGGAAAAGGAGAGTGTGTTTGTGTGAGTGGTGTGTTCAAAATTTCAAATGTTTGGATAAATATTTGGTAATCACAATTTTTTTAGTGTTATGGGGAGTGAGTGAGGGGAAAGAGGGAGCATGCATATATGTGACATTGAAATGACAGTGAGTGAGAAAGTTTTGTTGCGTCACCACTGCATCCGGTCTTAAACAGCATGCAACAAGGCTTATTTTCACGCTTGAGGAGTGACACGCATGATGTGTCACGCATAAGCATTGTTATATAAGTGAGTTGTCACACTTTAGGGATGATTTTTGAATCCTATAAGTGAGCATCTTTATTGGTTGAGAGCTTGTGTGTGAGTATGTTTTGTTTGTATTGAGTGTACGTATATCGGCTAATGGTGAGGGGTGAGTAATCATATGAGAGTAAAAGTGATGAGTAAATAAGAAGAAGGAATATAACGTGACATTTATAAAATGAGTAAAATTGTTATTGACGACACCGTGTCTTATCCAGCATTGATCTTGATCCTTAAAATCTCTGTTGGATCGTTGTACTCTGGATCGAAAAACTATTATATAGCTGTTTAAAGTTTAGTGCTTGGATAAAATTCCTAATCTACTAACATATGACTTAACAACAGCCTCCGTAACAACCCCAACTTCTAATTCTAAGTATGCGGCTAGGGGAAATGTTTCCATGGTATGACAAGTTGCTTAGAAGACTTATAAACTATGTCATAAGACTGTTTTCATAAGGGCTTAATCTATGTTTTCCATCTACCTTGTCTGCGTAACCCTAATTGCATAATGTAAATACGAAATGTCATCAGTCACTCCACCTCTATCAACCACAGAGTTACACATCGATAGACTCATACCCTGATACTTTAATAACACATCGGTATCATTAAACTCAATCAACATCCTAATATCTCAGCAACTGCATGTTCATTTCCTTTTCTGTAATAACACAAATATTTGCTGGACGGAGCTGACGCTCTTACATATCAGCGGAGGGCATTGATACAAATCTATACAATCCCTAACTAATAGAATTTAGATATACACAATACATTCTAAAAAAACTTTTTTAGTCTTTATCCGTTCAAACGAATTCAGTCACTTTATTTAGCGAGACTTTGACTCGTCAACGGAGCAGCACCTTTCGATAACCAGGCAGTTCTATTGACAACAGCCGTACTGTCTTTGAACATTTTAATACTATTTCAGCATACTTGACTTTATAACTCCAACAATCCTCCCTAACTTGATATCTACTTTTATTACTTCAACGTTTCTATGTATAAAGCATTGATCTTCAAGAAGGTTGTCTTCTTCTAAAATGCACTCGTTATTGACAATCATTTAATTAAATCGCCAGTCTTTAATCCTTCAACACAACAGACTTTTAATCTTTACAGCACCTGAAAACATCATTCAGCTACTAGCCAACATAAGATACAATCAAATCCATACTTCAAGTTTCAATACCTATTCTCCATTCCCAGGTGTAAACTCCCTGGTGAGAGTGATCATCTGAAATTAAAATGGATTTTGATGTCTCTATTACCCCAAAGCCCATTAACCTGGATAGCTAATTCTTCCCCAGTTGTTAAACCCCAAATGTAATTTAATACCCATAATAACTTTTTAGCAAAACCTTTTGACTGGTTGAATGCGAACGTTCCATTCTAGCTCAAGCACCACAACCACACCCACAAGCTCCACCGCAGCCACCGACCCCACCACCAAAGTGTCAACCTTCTATGTTAGGATCCAGTCCTTTTT